>CM032623.1:8685019-8798971 GCA_019097785.1 Fraxinus excelsior | reverse complement strand
AGGAAATATGCCTCGTAAGACTATGGAGCACCCTGAAGAAGTGGAATCCTTACGAGCGGTCCTAGTTGCCCACACAAGACCTCACCAGTAGCATAGACGGGGTGGGTTGGGAGGCGGAGGTAGGATATCAGCTAGGCTCACCAGAGAGGTCGCCACGATGGTTGCCAATATTAGAAACATAACCCAGCAGAACATGGCAATGCATGAGCTATTGATGAGCATGTAGAAACGAGGAGAATACCCATTACCTCCATATGCAACCCTAGGAAATGCATTCCAAGATCATCCCCAATATTATCACGAGGAAAATGAAGTCCAAAGCCAAATGGCAGGGTACCATCGTACCAGAATGGAAGCTCCCCAAGAAAGGGAAGTAGAAGTTTACACTTCGACTAACTACACCTCAGAATGACCTCATGAGGCCCCATCTAATGTTCCTCCCAAGTCAATAAGCGTCTTCGATAAGCTGAGCCCGGGGCTACCTAGAAATAGGCAGGCTCAACCTCCTCTTGCACCTAGAAATAGGCCAGCTCAACCTCATCATGTACCGAGAAATAGGCAACATGAGCCTCTTTGGAATGAGGGACAAGAGAAACCAATACACCATGAGGAGCCTTAAATCACTCTCCCTAAAAATGGGCATGAGAGAAGGGAATAAGAAAGAATCGAAGCATGACCTTCCCATCCATCTCCATAAACTCAATATAGGGAGGATGAGGATTCAGATAAACCACAAAGGTCCTGCGACCTAGACAATGACAACGATCATTCACCATTTTCTCAAGCCATCAGGAACGTCCCCATGCTGAACCACTTCACACTCCCAAAGATTCTAAAGTATGATGGGAGAGGTGACCCCGCGAAGCACATCAACAGTTTCAAAACCCATATGAACATAAAGGGAGCTACATTGGCTATGAAGTCTAGGGCCTTTCACTTGACCTTAAATGGAGTGGCCGAAGCCTAGTATACTAGGTTACCAGAAAGAAGTATCCAAAGTTGGCCGAACTTTAAGAGGACGTTCCTAAAGCGCTTCGCCACAAGCAAGGAAGGTACAAGATCGATCCAACGCCTACAAGATATGTAACAACAACAGGGCATGTCTCTAAAAAGTTTCTTGTCCCGTTTCACTTATAAAATGACATACTATGTACAAGTGAAAAATAGGAAGCTCTAACTGCCTTAAGAGGAGGTTTGGACATGAACTCCCTCTTCTGGAGGGATGTGCAAAACAAGGATCCCACCACCTATGATGCGTTATTAGAAATGATAAGATGCAAAATCCTCAATAAAGAATTGGAAGATCATAGGAACATGGCCAGCCAATGACTACCCCCTCCACAAATGCAAAGGGAAAAATGTCCTACCTCCAATCTTATGGATCACCAGACCCCTTTCAATCATGGACAAATGATGGCCGTGCGACACTTGACGCAGTATCCATGTTAGCTTATGAGGAAGTGAACCCTGGTGTTGGAATGCATCAGGGACGACCCTACCAAAGGTACCCTCAAAGAGGGAGAGGTAGGGGATGAAACACTGAACCTAGGGATAGGAACGAAGTGCCCATCTATTGTACGTGTCATCACTCCCATAAGCACCGCACGGAAGACTGCTGGGACATCTCAAGACACCCCAGAACAACAATCAAGGAAGAGGCAGGTGCCCACGAAGAAATGCTCCTCCTAGGCAAACCCAACATCCTGGGAACGTCAAGCCAATGCGTCCTAACAGAAATGATGCTCCAAGGAGGAGAGAGAATGTTTCAGAAAGAAATAGAGTAGGTCAAAGACAAAGGCAATGCCCTCCAACGAACGACATCCAGGAGACTATCAGGGAAATTGATACAATCTTTAGAGGCCCATACGTTGGGGGGGGAGGGGGGGAATTTAGGGATTCTCAAAGGAATTAGGCCAGGGAAGCAGCAGACCTTCCTATGACAAGTTTCATAGTCAACTGAACCTCTGCTGAAAGAACCATTCCACTAATCTCCTTTACTCAAGAAGATGCAGAAGTTGTGCATTATCCACATTGTGACACCCTAGTGGTGAGGGTCGTCGTTTCCCGTAATGGCCTGAAAAGAATGTTAGTGGATAATAGAAGCTCCGTCAACATCATCTTTGGTGCCATTTTCGACAAGACGAAGGTTGACCATGAGCTAATCCCAATGAGCTTCCCCTTGTACGGTTTCACAAGAGATAGTATCATCACAAGGGGTAAGATCACTCTAGCAATAGAAATCTGGACTGCACCATTGACTGCTCACCATTTCATGAAATTTCTAATAGTAGATAATCGCTTTACCTATCACCAAATACTGGGAAGGCCTGCTTTAAAGGAACTATAGGATGTCACTTTAACCCATCATTTATGCATGAAGTTTCCAACTGAAAATGAAATTGCAACGGTTTGGGGCGATCAAAGAAGTGCAAAGGAATGTGAGAAGTGTGTTTTTGCACACTTGTTTAATACCTAAACATGTTTATTATTGATAAAAAAAAAATTTTGAATTTCTACTCACAATTATGTAATTATTTTTTTATACGTAAAAATCACTCAAAGGAAACATAACAAGAAAAAGGACTAAATTGTGCAAAATTGTGAATTTGGGGACTAAAGTGAACAAATCAGAAAGTTGGAGGATCTTGGATGTAATTTATGAAGGACATAATCGATATGAACGTCAAACTTCGAGGACCAAATTGTATAAGATAAAAGTTAAAGGACCTGACGTGCAATTATATCAGGGACTTAGGCTACAATATTTGGAAAATGGTTAGAAATTTTGAAAAAGCCCTAAATGGGTCTCTGTCCTCACGCAGCAGTTTTTTTCTTCCTCTTTTTTGTTTTTCTTTCTTTTCATTTTTTCTTCTCTTTTTCATTTTTTTTTTCATTTTCTCTTCCTTTTTCTTTGGTTTTACTTGATATTTTGGAGATAAAATCTAGACTACAAGGAGATTCAATCAAAAAACTTGGAGAAATATTCGAGGAAATCAAGGCCAAGCTTCAAAAGAGGGGTTTTATCTACACTTTGTATTTTCTCATTTATTTTGTCATTTTTGTAATGAATGTTATGCATATTCTTATTTGTTATCAAATATATAAAATGGGCTAATTGATTGTGTTGTGATTTGTGGTATTAGTTTAACATCACTTTTAATTAATTTTAATATTTGCTCTTTTAATTTTACATTATTTATTTTCATGTGTTTCTACTATTGTATTTCATGCATTATTATTTATGTGGTCAATAGATAATTGTGTTTAGTGATTTGTATATCGTTCGAGAGAAGTTTGTGCATTTTAGACCAAATAGTAGAAACCCTATGTTTATTTAGTGGATAGAGATATATCATTAGCCCCAGGTGACCCAATGAGCTATTTTTCACAAATATTGAATGCGATTGTTTGGTTGTAATCGACATAGAGATATAGTATATTAAATCAATCAATTAGGGTTAATTTCGCTCGAGAGAGGTAATTAACTAAATTCGAAAAATCGGGTCTAACATCGTAAATAAGTAATTTATTAATTGGTTTGTGGAAAAATTAATTAGGCGACGGTTAAACGAAACCATGAATCGCAACCACGTTTTTCCTCCAAAATTTCCAAGTATTTGTGTTTTTTTATTTTGTAGATTTTTAGTTTATTTACCGTTTTTCAAATCCTAAGTTTAATTGTGTGTTTTTTTTTATTGTTAGAATTAAATTGATTAAAATCATGTAATCTAAAGTATACATTCCCCGATGAATCAATAATTCGGACTCAAAAAGTCCACTTTATTATTTAAATGCGACCCATGCACTTGAGGTATTGTAAATGGCAATGCTCGTATTCGTGCACCGATGCCTCAATGTCGAAACTTCTTTGGTTTATGCAATGTTTGAAATGTAGAAAACATACTTTAGACAATTTCAATAATAGTTACATGCTCGCGGGAGATTATGTACCTGACGATTGGGGCGAGGACATCAAATTTTCGGGAGATGGTCCTCCATTTTTGAATGAGAAGGTACTTGCAAAGTATTACCATGAACTTGCCTAGTTGAATGTAGATGACATGCTTGTGGGAGATTACAAATATTTGGATGGATTTCAAAAGTGGGGTATAATCCACTCGACGGATTAAATAGGAAAGACTTGCCATTGACTGTGGAGTTTGATTGTGGACCAATAATTCAACTCGATGTGAGTTCAACAATTGAAGAAGAGTCTAAAATGAGTGAGAATTTAATGACAATGGAGCTAAATGAGGATGTGACAATCAATGAGGAGAAAATCAACTTATACTCTTCCAACTTAGTTGATTACCAAGATATTGATTTTGTTATTAAGATCGATGAGGAAGTAGAAATCTTCATAGTTGAATTTGAATTAGATGGAATAGGTAAGTCCTATTATATAGAAATGGGTGATGTTGAGTCTTAGAGATCCAATGAAGAGTGGAACAAAGTCAAACGAAGAAAAATGGACAATGCATCCAAAGCCTTCTTTAGATGCCCGTGATTCAATTTCCAAAGTCGAGTTAAATACTATAAAAAACGCTTATTGGGAGGCAACTCAATTTTCTAACTATTAATATTTTTATTTACTTTTATGCATTTTCATGTTTTTATTTGATTAGCTATCATTTTTTGTAGGTAATTTTTAAAGTCCCACATATCTAGGTTCTTCACAAGTTTGGGAGTAGATTGGTGTACAAGAAGGTCACTCGCCCAAGTGTAAAAGTATCACAAGTCCAAGTGGAGTATTTGTACATCTTCACCAAATGTCCGATTGGGGAAGTTTTGTTACCCTCTTTTATTTTATCTTGTTATTTTACACATTGAGGACAATGTGTGATTTAAGTTTGGGGTGATTGTACTTTAATTGTTATGATTTTGTGTTGACATGTTAGATAGCATGGCCGGCTTAGCATAGATTGATGTTTAAAATTGTCGTTGATTCATGAATTATGACCAAATATGCTATTTATGCTTAAGTTTTTCAAAACTTGCTTGTCCATGTGAGACTCCAAGTTACTTTGAGCACAATAGTCACAATTAATTGTTATCTAAATGTGAATTTTTTTTTTTGATTGATGGATAGATTTTTTTTGAATTGGTAAGAACTAGGTTGTGAGTTGTGTTTAAATTTGTCATTCTTAACTTCTATTCTCTTTCACTTAACCATATTGTGAGATAAGTTTGGGAATGATCGAATCGGTGAAGGCTATTATCTAGAAGTGTGTTCATTCCATGCATGTTGAAATAAAATTAAGAAAATAATAATAAAGTTGTGTGGAGTGTCTTTTGTCAAGTACAAGCTAGGTAATGACCATATGCTATGGATCTAAGCCCCATTAATTTTGTTGTGCTTAAAAGAATGATTTTGCACTTGTTGAATCTTAGGCCTCACTTTGTAGCCTTTTTTACTCCAGTTATTAAGTCCGTTGGGGTATCTCGAAACCCAATACCCTTTGGTCTAAACAACCGGGGAGCTATCAATTTAAAGCTCGTTATAAGGGTAAAGAAGAAAACTTAATGGTGTGAGGTCAATTAAGATCTAGCTTGTAAGCATTGTCATTGATTCGTTCAAGGACTTGAAAAGGTTCATCTCCACGTGGTTGCAACTTGGACTTCCATTGTTCCGGAAAACGTTCTTTCCTCAAATGTAACCAAACATAATCACTAGGTTCAAATGTAAAGCTTCTCCGCCCCTTGTTGGCTTGTGTAGCATAGTGTTTGTTCTTTTGATCAATTTGAAACTTCACCTTCTCATGCAATGCCTTCACCAGTTCCACCTTCTTTTTCCCATCTAAACTACCACGTTCATTAATAGGCAAAACAATCAAATCCAATGATGTTAGTGGGTTAAAACCATAAACAATTTCAAATTGAGAAAATGAGGTAGTAGAATATACGATCTTGTTATATGCAAACTCAATAAAAGGTAAACATTCTTCCCAACTCTTCAAATTCTTATTAATCATAGTACGTAGCAATTGAATCATAGTCCTATTAACTATTTCGGTCTATCCATCAGTCTGTGGGTGACAAGTAGTAGAAAATAACAGCTTAGTTCCTAGCTTATTCCACAAAACTCTCCAAAAGTGACTAATGAACTTAACATCCCTATCTGATACAATACTCTTAGGAACCCCATGCAAACGTACTATCTCCTTAAAAAATAAATCCACAATGTTTATAGCATCATCAATTTTATGACAAGGAATGAAGTGCTATTTTACTAAATCTATCTACAACCACAAAGATTGAATCACATCATTTCTTAGTCATAGGTAAACCTAAAACAAAATCCATAGAAATATCAACCTAAGGTTCACTAGGCACAGGTAGAGGTGTATAAAGTCCTTGTGGTAAAACCTTAGACTTAGCATGTTTACATGTTATGCATCGACTACACATTCTCTCTGCATCACTTTTCATTTTAGGCTAATAAAAATGTTCTCCCAACATTTCTAAAGTCTTCTTGACCCCAAAATGACCCATCAAACCCCCCACTATGTGAATCTCGGACCAACAACTCCCTCATAGAACATTTAGGAGCACACAATCTATTTTTCCGAAATAAATAGCCATCATGCCTAAAGAATTTATCAACAACCCCCTTACTACATGAACTATATATATCAGAGAAATCATCATTATTCGCGTACATATCCTTCACACATTCAAATCCAAGCAATTTCGCACTCAAAGAAATAAGAAGCACATACATTCGTGACAACGCATATGCTACTACATTCTCTTTACATTGTTTGTACCGAATGACATATGAGAATGTTTCAATGAATTCCATCTAGTGTGCATGTCTCCTGTTTAGCTTTTCTTGACCCCGCAGATGCTTCAAGGATTCATGGTCAGAATGGATCACGAACTCTTTCGACCATAGATAGTGTTGTTAAGTCTCCAAAGCTCTAACAAGTGCATACAACTCCTTGTCATATGTAAGATAGTTGAGTGCGGCCCCGCTTAGCTTCTCACTGAAATATGCAATTGGTCTCCCATCCTGCATCAAAACAGCACCAATACTTATTCATAACGCATCACATTCAATTTCAAAAGTTTTATCAAAGTTAGGTAGTGCTAAAATAGGTGCTTTACATAACCTTTCCTTAAGAGCCTTAAATGCAAGTTCTTGTTCTACACCCCATTAAAATCCTACTCTTTTTAACGACTTTTGTGAGTGGTGTGGCAAGTGTACTAAAGTCCTTAACAAATCGTCTGTAAAAACTAGCCAAGCCATGAAAACTCCTAACCTCAGTTATGTTCCTAGGTGTTGGCCATTGTTGAATAGCTTTGATTTTATCTTCATTAACTTCTATCCCATTAGCACTAACAACATATCCAAGAAAGATAACTTTGTCCATGCAAAATGAACACTTTTTGAAATTAGCATAAAGTTGTTCTTTTCTTAAAACCACAAGCACACACTTCAAATGCTCTACATGCTCATCCAAGTCCTTACTATAAATCAAAATATCATCGAAGTATACTACCACGAATTTACCTACGAAAGCACGCAAAACATGATTCATTAAACGTTGAAAGTGCTAGGTACATTAGTAAGACCAAATGGCATGACTAACCATTCATACAATCTATATTTGGTTTTAAAAGCAGTTTTCTATTCATCCCCTTATCGCATCCTAATTTGATGATAACCACATTTAAGATCAATTTTAGAAAATATGCATGCACCATGTAGTTCATCTAACATGTCATCTAACCTAGGGATAGGATGTCGATACTTTACCATAATGTTGTTGATGGCTCTGCAATCCACACACATCCACCAGGGTCCATCTTTCTTTGGCACAAGTAGCACGGGCACGACACATGAACTCATGCTTTCCCGCACATACCCCTTGTTCAACAATTCATCCACTTGCCTTTGCAGCTCCTTAGTCTTTTCGGAATTACTACGATATGCTGGTCGGTTTGGAATAACAGTTCTAGGTACCAAATCAATTTGGTGTTCGATACCTCGAATGAGTGGTAACCCACTAGGCACATCCTCCGGGAAAACATCTTGAAATTCCCGCAACAAAGAAATAGTCAAACTAGGAAGGGGTGTGTTGGGCTCCTCATGATTGAGGAGTGATTCTTTGTATACCAAAAGAATCATTGGTTGCCTATCAACTATAACTCTCTTCAACTCACTTCCTTTTGCAAAGAAATTTTCTTTCATTTTTTCTCTCATCTCATTTTTTTCCCTTTTTCTCTCTTTCTTTTCTCTCAACCTCATTGTTTTTTCCCTCATGTAGACTTGTAAATAGCCCAGAAAACAACTTCAACTCTTTTATTGTAATTTTTTTGGATTAAGACTCAAGAAAAATACAGACTGACTCGAAGAATGTGAAGAACTAATAAAACAAGATAATAAGAAAATATATAACCTTGATTATTGGAGTCTTGCTCTTATACCAACTGATAAGAACCACGTAGCAATAGTAGTTACGTAACCTAACAACGAGATTAGAACCAATCCAAGAAAGCCAATAGAATCGAGGTTTTGGATTCGATCCAATAATTATGAACCAAGCAACCAACACAATCGCCGACAATATAAAGACCTCTTGATCACACACTTGATGAATCTAGCCCAAATGTTTGAACGCCACAAGAACACTGATTCTTGATGAGTTCGAAATTGTTCAATGAAGAACAAAGGGTTTGAAAACAATAAAGCCTCACAATTGATTCAATAATAATAATGGTTAATTCTTTACAATGAATGAAGTAAAGTATTTATACTAAACCCTAGAAACTAGGTAAAAACGTAATTAACTTGCCTAAGATACCGAAGTTCGAGATATAATAGGATTCTAACAAAATATGGAAAAAAACGCAAAAAGGAAAGTTTTTGCAAAACTTAACCCTATGCGGCCGCATAGGGTTAACCTATGCGGTCGCATATGTCTCAGGATTTGAGACCTTTTAGTCTCGGTAATGCACCGTACAACCGTATGGTGCATTGCACTATGTGGTCGCATAGTGCAAGGTTCCACCCTCATTTTCGGCTGCTTGTATCAAGGTTCGTCCATCCCGATACTGACCTCGACCCTAACATGGAACTTGCTTCATTCTTCATGACGAACACTGTATTGTCGACCGTAGCTTGAACAAGCAATGTCATCGCCTTTTTCACTCGCCTTGCCCTCGCTTGAGTCATCAGTCCTGCTTCAACAATCAGTTGATCTTTCTTTGGGCTTGTGTTTGTTGCAACGACATCCTGGATCACATCAACCTAGCTCAAGAACCCTTGGTCCCAACTGGGAAGGGCCATATCACACCAAGGAAGAAGTTCCACCAGGAACCTACAAAATCGAAAATATGGACGAAAAATCACAGCCTCGTCCATGGAATATGGAACATCTATGCAAATATTATCAATAATGATGTATATATCTAGTTTGTACAGTTTATGACTCAATGAAATTGACTTTTATCTCAGTGTTTGTAAAATTAAAATACCTCTAAAGAGGCCAAAGCCTAGGAGAAGCCTCTTCATAGATGATACATCCCTATGGAGAGACGCGTGGGCACTTCGACGAAGAGTTGGATCCCAATAGGGACCACCGCTTACTTGCGAAGTGCTGCACATGCCTTTAACAAAAAAAAATTGTTAATGAAGCCTCGACATGGGCAAATCGTAACCCCACGCTCAGGAAATGAAGTTCACAATATAAGAATTAAATTAAATTTGCACGAGTTCATTAAGAATAAAAAGGTACCTCTTGTTGAGAAAGCTCAAATGAGAAACATCCTTATAGATGATCTGTCCCAAGAAGGACTACGTCTGTCCTAGCGAAATGTGGCACATTCCCTTTAACAACGAAGGTTGTTAGGGAAGCCTCAGTATGGGCGAACCGCTCAACATCATGCTCAGGAAAGTTATTGATTATGATAAGTTAAAAATGTTTTTATTAAAGTGAGACCATCAAAGGATTAAAAAGTATCTCCTATTGAGAAAGCTCAAAGGAGAAGCCTCTTTATGGATGATCCGTCTATATGAAGAGATCCGTGGGCACTTCGATGAGGAGTTAGGTCCCCTGCCACATCTGTACTCGTAAAGTATGGCACATGCTTTAATAACAAAAGTTGTTAAGGAAGTCTCAACATGAGCGAACCACTCAACCCCATACTTAGGAAAATAAAGGCAAGCGAACTGCCTATACTTGTGAAAATAAGTTTTAAACAAAAGTCTGAAGTGGTCAAAGGCCTCAGTTCATAAGTATTGAAGTTCCTAGGCTCAAACTTACAAAGGTACATGACCTTATAACACTTAAACAAAATTATGATTTTGAAACCTAACGTGCATGAGTTTGATGTTGCCTCAGTCTTGCATGTACGTTTAATCTTACAAGTTTGATTATCTGGTTAGACAAAAGTCTGAAGTGATTAAAGAGCTTCAATTGATTCAGTATTGAAGTTATGCTTAAGTTCAAAGGTTTGTTAAGAAGTGTGACCTTCTAACACTTAGACAAAATTGTAAGCTTAACTTTGATTGATGAGATTTATGGTGCACGAGTTTGTTATATGTCTGAAGTGGTTATAGATCTTCAGTTTGATTGTTTTGAGTTTAAAAGGCATAAGTTCGACATTGTTATGAGGTTGATGTTGTTAGTACGTCTGATGTTATAAACTTAACGTTACGTTAACATCACTTTAATTTTGATTTCACTTGTTGAAGTGAGAGTAGTTCGAATTGTATTGATGTGTACGTCAGCATGCATTATGCAGAGGTAGTACTTGCAAAGAAAACTAAAGAAACACAAGTTTTGAAAAATAATTTCATTCATTAAAGATAAATATTTACATGAGGAAGGCTGAAGCTAACTACATAGAAAAATAAAAACAAAGATAGGAGACCTATGCTCTAGGTAGGTAGGGGAGGGAGAGCCACAAAAGGTATGATTGCATTAGGATCCCCTTCTTCAACTGCTTTTTCAGCTGCATCATCATCCAGTTCAATTACTTGGCTTCCTTCTGTTGAAGTTTGAGGCTCAGGTTCCTCCGCTCCATCCTTAAGAAACTTTGTTCTCAACTCCGAGGTGTTGATGCCTTGAATGTTTACCTCCAACCATTCAACCATTTCCGTGTAAGCATACATATGCCAGTACTTTGCAAATCTTTTGTATACCTTTTGGAAAGCTTTTGTATACCTTCTTAAAGTTGTTGGCAACTTCTTCGGCTTGGGAGGCCTTATTGGAAAACCCCCGATTTTTACTTTGAAATTTTTTAAAGAGGCTTCAGCCTCTATGGCCATACCAAACGCCTTCCCCGTTTGGGCCACCATCGCGGCAAAGATATCAACGACATCACTTTTCTCCATAGAGGATTGCCACTTCTCCGTCCAGTACTTATGAAATGTCGTTGTAGCAGTCTAAACTTCAGGGAGATGAAGGGCTAAAGCCTCAGATTCAAGTTCGTTGGTCCTTTTTGCCACGACGAGTTTTGTTCGTGGGAGCTCAGAAGTGGTGGAGTCACTTGAAGTCTTCACCTTCTTTGCAGAATCATGCCTCTATGGCTCCACAGCTAGGGGTGGGCGTGGGTTGGGTTGGGTCGGTTTTTCCCCCAACCCATACCCAACCCAACATGGTCGGTTTGGCATAAATTCAACCCAACCCAACCCATGTAAAGATTGAAACCCAACCCAACCCAACCAAATGTCGGTCGGGTTGGGTTGGGTTGGTCGGGTTAGGTTGGGAGTTGGGACGACCTATCAACAAACATTAAAGTCACCAAAGTACTAAATTTAAAGCAACATTAATATATTGCGTTAAAGAGAGATGTATTGGAAGAGAGATCTCATCCAAAATCACAACCAATGTTGATGATTTGGTGAGACGACGCCCGCCGCGTGAGAGAGATGATGGAAGATATGTTAGGTTTTTTTTTGTCTCACTTTTTTTTTGACCGGGTCTCTCACTTTTATTCTGTTTTAGTTTGGCAAAGTTTTTTACTTTTTTAATTAGTGGGTCGGGTTGGGTGGTTTTTATCGGGTTGGATGGGTTAACCCACAACCCGACCCAACCCGACCAACTTAACCTTGCAAACCAACCCAACCCAAGAAAAAAATGGAAAAAATCGACCCAACCCGGTCGGGTTGGGTTGGGTCGGGCGGGTTGATCGGGTTGGGCGGGTTTTTGCCCACCCCTATCCACAGCAGCTGGCCTCTTCTACTCCCCAGAGGTCGCAGCTATTGACGCTGCATTACCTTCTTCCCCGCTGGGACCTCGGAGCGAATGGGAGGAATATCATTGGAGCTGCCCAACCTGGTGGTGAACACCTTGAATCTTTTCTTGGGCCTCTTCTACACCACATTGTTGCCCTTGTCTGCTAAGGAAGACCGTCCCTCCTTCTGATTGGCAGCCTCCCTGCGACCCTTTCAATTTTGTCCCTCACCTATTTTTCTCTATCAGGTGAGGGCTTCATATCTTTACAACTAGAGGTGGTAGTGGCCACTAAGATCGTAGCCATGTCGAAGGTGGGATGTCTCATCTTTTCAAAATTTTCTGCAAGGAAAAATACAATGTCAGACACGAGTAAATGTGGGAAAGCTAATTTAAAAATTATAAGTGAAGACAAAGTTATAACTCTTTTGGCTATTAGACAAAATTCTTCAAAAAATCATCTGGAGAGGATCAAACGATCAAAGTCACGAGACGAGAAGGGTCGACGGTAGATGCCCAACAAAGTATCCCAATTACTCTCACTTAGGACCTTAGGTCAAAGCGCTCAACGGACCCTGTAAAACAACAACAAAATATTAGTATCAGGTTCAACAATTTACAACAAACAAAATGCAGAAGCGACGCTCACTAAGATCGGAGTAAGAAGTTGGGACTTTGACGTGGAGAACAATGTCACCCTCAAACTCGTGCCACTTCCCTAGAACCCATAACACCTTTGATGGAGGAGGGTAGACCCAAGATAAAATGAGAGTGTGCTCCCCACGGGCACAAGGAATACCACCCCGTGGAGTCCCCTTTACCCAACGACCTAGGTTGGAAGACGGTTTGGAATAGGTGAAAAGACATGTCCTCGCCTAGTGAGGTCTCCTTCCAGAGGAAATAGGTTCCTACCAGTTGGGCCTAGGCATTGGGAACGAGCTAGGTGGGGGCCAGCCCGAAAAAAAGGCTGCAAAGACAAGCGAAGCCTAGCCTTAAGGAGAAACTCACTAATGGCAAGGCTGCCCTGCCTTAAATAGCAGGCATGCTTATCAGGAGAAGAGAAGAGGAGCTCTATGTCATATGGGATCCTATATTTGTCCTTAAGGTTGGCTAAGTGGGTCAGATCTACTGAAGATGGGATTCTGGCTCTCCCACATTCTATTTTAGTATCTCTCTCACCCCCTAAGATGGAAGCACAATCTGCCCAGCCTCTATGACCTTAACGAGGCCGGTAGTATTAGTGATTTCAACCCCCATCTCACTGATTAGTTTACTCAAATCTACGTTCCACCGAACAGATGAAGAAGAGGCCATTAATAAAAACTTTTCAAAGATAAAAGTTTACGGAAAGTATTTACGAGTTTTTGGTTAGGAGATGGTAATGGTAAACACCAGAAAAGTTGCAAGATTCAATAAAGAAAGAAAAACTTGAGAATGAGAAGGTGTAAACTGAAGACAAGAAAAGAGATCCAAAGATTCTTGAAGAAAAAAACTTGGAGAAAAATCGAGAGTTTAGTATAATAGTACTGAATTCAAGAAATGCAAAGTAATTTTTCCCCAAAATATTTGCCTTTTATAGGTAGAGCCTTTTAATCCCAGTCATTGGATGTCAATCCAGGTCATCTGAGCGTCCATTTGGGGATTAAATCTGAGCCACTCAACATGTCTACCTCTTCATCTTCTATGGCCCAGATTAGAGCGTCTGCTTCACGCGACCTCATGAGGCTGGAATTCGTAAAACATGTGGGAGACAACCATTATTAAGCATTAAATGCGACGACTGTTGGTCGAACCGTCTCAACTGTCTTTTCTTGAAAACGTACCACGACATCAAATAATTTTGGTACAATAATTCAAGACGCCTCGAGCTCCTCAATAATATTAAAGTCAAGCTCGTCGTAATTGCCAATACTGAGGCACTAAAAAGAATTAGACCTACTTTTCCTCAACCAGTTCAGATACAACTTTGGATGTTCAAAAGGACTTTAAACAATACAGGCTCGTTGTACTTTGCTTTGATGACCCTATCACAAATTGAGTAAGAAGGTGAAATACCTCCAAGTATACAACTCGATGAACAATTGAAGGTGATGTGTAGCTTCAAGTACATTTTAAATTCTAACTATAACATAAATATTTATACTTAGACTTGGAGGATTATTGTAGTGACAAAAACCAACCCCTACTAAATTTTTTTGTATATATTCAAGTTTATGCATTACATAAATAATCATGCTTAGACTTGAAGGACTATTGTTACGCTTCGCTACCAAAGCTCAAAATCAAAGTGCCACGTAGCAATCTACGTGGGCAGAAAGTCAACAAGGCCCAACTAGTCAAATTTGAAGAAATCGTGCAAAAGGCCAAAGTTCCTTCCGAAGCACTGCCTCAAAAGACGAAACATCATAACTTGGGTTGATACAACGCCTAAGAAAACAAATAAAAGGGCTAAAGCTCCCTATTCAAACAACTAGCATAAGGACCTCTCTGAGGCTCTCAACATATTCGAAACTTAATGAAGCCAACACTGTCTCTTACAACAAATTTGAAGATTTGTTAGAAGTAATTGATGCAAGACTTGTAATGAACAATGTCATGCGTGACAGCCTATTGTATATGATGACTAACCTCTTATCAATGTATTAATTATAAGAATAGATAGTGGTGTGAAACCTCAGTTAAGGAGATGAAGCTACGTGATTTTGATCCAACGAACACCACGTCGGTCAAGACAGTATAAATAGGTTATCTTTGTAGCTTAGAAATGGTTGTATTTTGGAAGTTAAAATCATATATCCTGATTATTAAGTGAATAAGCAATACATGCAACCATTTTAGCAACTAGATGCAAATCTCGACATGTAATCCAACACTCATAAACACACATGTCATCTATCCTTCCACATATTCCTATTTAGCCTTCGGTTTTCATCAAATGGATTGGATCTTGATTGGTGATCGTTGTTAGCACGATCATCTTCGTTACACTCACTGAGCTTGAACACTCTTGTCTCTCGCCATAGGGTATCTCCCGCGTTCACGTCCATTTTTCTTACCGTCTCGCCGGTAGAAACGCACCGAAGTTTACTTGACATGGTAAGAATGAGCTCGACATTTGTTGGCTCATTTTTCGGGGTCAACAAAAAGAGTTTACACATACTGCCTCAATAAGGACCATATTGCCTAAAGGTTACACTCGTACTCCTCTACTCAAAGGATATACTTAGCGAGTCCTACTGTAGAGAACGTGATCGTAATGTTAGGAAAACCAATGATTTTCTAAATTATTTAGTAAGATAGGAAAACTAATGGTTTTTCTATTTAATGGCACTCCTAAATATTTAGAAGGTTAGGAAAACCAAAGGTTTTTTTTAATTGCAACACATTTAATTCAATTATATTATCTATTTAATAAATATAGGCTAATTTAGTAGATACCAATATTGTTATAATTATGAGAATATGGGAACTCTAATTGAGCAATATATAAAGACATTTTTTGGTTATGGTCATCAACACATCAAATCATACATAGTTTCCCTTCTCCCCATCTGGAAGAGAGACGACGGTCACATTGATGAAATAAGGCGATTTGGTTGAGGAAGATCACAAACCACACTCCTTCGTTTGTGTTCATCAGTACATGATCGATTGTCGTAGTAATTTCGCAACAATTAACAATAGTTCATAATGGATCCAGATATATAACCCGAATCTGTGAATCCTAATATTCTAGTATGATGTAGGCTTTTGGTTATTTTAATCTAAAATGTTTGCATTTAGATTTGATTTATATTTTTAAAAAGTGGTATCAGAGCGGTCATCGTTGTTGGATTATTAGGATTTGTGTATATTCTATTCAAATGGTGTTTGGATTATTTTTTCTTGAATAGAATGTTTGGATTTTGTGAAATTCCTTAAAGTTTAAGAATAGTTGAGGTCATTTTTTTCCTTATCAATTCAGATTCAAGAATATCTAAATTGGATTTTGATTCATAATATAATGATTATTGGTTGTTCTTGATGTATTCGTCCATTCAATCAAGTTTCAATTTGAAAGAATTTAAGAAAAAAGGAGGAAATTACGGTATTTTCTTTTTATTGAATTCAATTTGTTGAATTATTGGACACTAAATGTGGCCGAAAGTGATGGCCACGTTTGCTTGGATTTGAGTGGCCTACAACCCTTTTTTTTGGGCAAGTCCATTTGAACTTGAAAATCAAGTTTAAAATAAATTCAAACTTTGGTTTTGATTATTTCTTTTGGATGTTTAGTATTTTTAATTAAATCGATTGAAGCAACATATTGACAAAGTAACCCCTGTTATGTAGATTAGTTTGACTGAAAATACATCGATCATTTGTGCAAAGTCATTTATGTGAATTATGCTCAACCCAAAGGTAGACATAGTTTGGCCAAAAAACAACGCACCTACGATGATAAATGTGTGACAATTATAAAGACTTTTCATGTGAACAACAATCAGTCCAAAGAAAGGTTATTGTTTGACAGAACTAATTGTCAGTATCTGAGCATTGTATTGAGAATACCACTTACAGTTAATTTTTCTGTCCAAAGACTAGGAATTAACGTTGTGTTAAGTATCTTGCGATGGATCCCCAATTTGGATTATTTGTGCATGTCTTATTTTTCTTTATTTTGTTCTCTATCTAGTTTCTGTTGATACTGCTACGAACGTTTCTGCTCAAGTCAATAACATCACAATGCTGAACATGACGAGCTTTAAAGTCTGGAAAGAAATCGTGGAGATTTTCCTCAATTGTATGGATTTGGATCTTGCACTTCGTTCAGATCGACCCAATTCTACTCTAAAAACCCCCCAATGAGGTTAACATTGAGAGGTGAAATTGCTCTAATCGAATGTGCTTGATGATCATGAAACGTTCCATTCCAGAAGCGTCTCAGGGCTCTATTATGAGAGCGAGAGTGCCAAGAAGTTCCTTGAGAAAATTGAGCAATATTTTGCCAAGAACGAAAAATCGGAGGCGAGTAACCTTTTGGCTAAACTCGTCGCAATGAAGTATAAGGGCAAAGGGAACATAAGGAAATATATTATCTTGCTCGTGCACTTGGTTTTGATATCTCTTCTTGCACACTTTGGGTAAATCAAAGTGAGTTATAACACTGAGAAGGACAAATGGTCCCTCAACGAGCTTATATCTCACTGTGTACAAGAAGAAGAAAGCGAACATCGTGATAAAACTGAGAGTGGTCACTTGGTGTCAACCTCTCAAAACAAGAAAATGAAGAGAGCTAAGGATAATGTAGAAGAACCTTGTAAGCAGAAGAAACAAAAGAAGCAGGATGAGGAATTTCCCTACTTGTGCAAGAAGGCGGGACACATGAAGAAGAAGTGTTCCAAGTACGCTGCCTGGCATGTAAAGAAGGGTATGCTTCTAACTTTAGTTTGTTTTGAAGTTAATTTAGCTTATGTACCTAAGGATACTTGGTGGGCAAATTCTGGTGCTACTACTCACATAAGTATGTCAATGCAGGGTTGCCTGTGGAGTCGACCGCCAAGTGATATCGAAACATTCATCTTTGTGGGCGACGTCAATAAAGTTGCAGTGAAGGCTATAAGGACTTTCAGATTACAATTAAAAACTAGGTTTTATTTGGATTTGTTTGAGACTTTTGTTGCATCGTCCTTTAGACGAAATTTAATTTCTATTTCTAGTTTCGACAAATCAGGATCTTCTTGTTCATTTGGAAATAATAAAGTTAGTCTCTATCAAAATTCAAATTTTGTTGGTTTCGGTTATTTGATTGATAATATGTATATGCTTGATGTTGTTAGTTTCTGTAATGAAATACTACAAACCAGTTCACGTGGTACAGAGCGAAAATTAAGTGAGAATTCCGCCACCTTATGGCACAAGGGGTCATACATCTAAGCATAGAATTCAAAGGCTTGTGTTAGACGGAATTCTTGAGCCCCTAGATTTAACAAATTCCCAAGTTTGTGTTGAGTGCATCAAGGGGAAACGAACAAATATTAGAAGATTGGGTGCCGAGAGAGCTACAAACGTCTTAGAACTAATACATACCGATATCTGCAGTCCATTCCCTACGGCTTCTTGGAATGGACAACAATACTTCATTACATTCATAAATGATTACTCTAGATTCGGTTACCTATATTTGATACACGAGAAGTCACAATCCTTGGACGTTTTCAAGTCTTTCAAAACTGAAGTTGAACTTCAACTTGGAAAGAAAATAAGGCTGTCGATCTTACCGTAGTGGTGAATACTACGGAAAGTATGATGGATCGGGAGAACAACGTCTAGGACGCTTCGCTATTTTTCTAAAAGTGTATGGAATAGTTACACAATACACCATACCAGACAAACCTAACATGAATGGTGTTGCAGAGCGACAAAACCAAACTCTTAAGAATATGGTAAGGAGTATGATTAACCATTCCTCCTTGCCAGAGTCACTTTGGGGAGAAGCTTTGAAGACCGCAGTGTACATCCTTAACAGGGTACTGAGCAAAGCAGTTCCAAACCCCCTATGAGCTTTGGATAGGCAAGAAGCCTATCATTAGGCACTTGCACATTTGGGGTTATCCAAGCACGACCTTAAAGACTATATGAAAGAAAATTGGTCTCAAGGACGATTAGCTGCATTTCGTTGGTTACGTTGAACGCTCTTGAGGATTTAAGTTTTACAATCCCACATCTGCGAGATTCCTTGAGGATATTGAGTTTGGGGGGAAGAAAACATAATGTATGTTGTCTTTAAAGAAGAATCTGTCATTGATGGCGATTAGGTCTCTATACCTATTGTTGTTTAAGACACAGTTTTGGAACTAGATGACAATGTTCAATCTCCTATCCCTGATATTTTTCAAGACCAAGACAACAATGAGATTCTTCCTCAAGCACCACCTATAGAACAAACTCAACAACTTCAAGAAGTGTCATTAAGGAAATTCACTAGGGAGAAAAGAAATGCAATTCCAGATGATTATATTGTCTTTCTCCAAGAACATGAGGATGGCGTTGGTTTAACGAAGGATGACCCGATCAACTTCTATCAAGCCATGCGCAGTTCTAATTCTCAGAAGTAGATTGATGCCGTGAAGGATAAGATAAAGTCTATGGAAGACAATGACGTTTGGGATCTCATCGAGTTACCTAAAGATGTGAAGCCCATTGGTTGTAAATAGATATTTAAAACCAAGAGGGATTCAAAGGGCAATATCGAGATATATAAGGCTCGTCTAGTCGTTAAAGGCTTTACTCAAAAGGAAGGCATAGATTACAAAGAGACTTTCTCTCCATTATCTTCGAAAGACTCTTTTAGAACAATAATGCACTAGTGGCCCATTTTGATATAGAGCTACATAAGATGGATGTCAAGATTTCGTTTCTCAATGGAGATATTGACGAGACGATTTGCATGGTATAGCCAGAAAACTTTGTATCGAGAGATCTAAAGTCTATAGTTTGCAAGTTGAAGAAATCTATACATGGTCTCAAATGGGCTTCCCGTCAATGGTATCACAAGTTCCATCAAGTCATCACCTCATATGGTTTTGAGGTGAATGTTGTTGATGACTGTGTATATCACAACTTCAGTAGGAGTAAATATATCTTCTTGTTATTATATGTCGATAATATTCTGCTCGCCAGTAGCGATATAGGTTTACTGTACGAAACCAAGAAATTTCTGACGAAGAGATTCGAGATGAAATATCTTGGGGATGCTTCTTTTGTATTAGGTATTTAGATATTGAGAGATTGTTCTCGAGGTATCCTTGGGTTGTCACAAAATAGTTATATCGATAAGATTTTAAGTAGATTCGGCATGAAAGATTGTAAACCAGGAGACACGCCTATCTCTAAAGAAGACAAGTTTAGTCTCAAACAGTTCCCCAATAATGATCTTGAAAGAAAATAGATACAGAAGATTCCATATGTGTCAGTAGTATGGAGTCTAATGTACGCTCTAGTTTATACTCATCCCGACATAGCATTTATAGTGGGAGTTTTGGGCAGATATTTGAGTGATCCAGGCATGCAGCATTGAAAGGCAGCCAAACGCGTGATGCGTTATTTGAAGAGAACAAAAGACTACATGCTCACTTATTGGAGATCATATAGTTTAGAGGTCATCGGGTTCTCGGACTCCGATTTTACGAGGATGCCAAGATAGCAGACGCTCCACATCAGGCTACATCATTATGTTGGCTGGAAGAGCTATCTCATAGACGTCTGCTAAGTAGACACTCATAGCTTCTTCAACTATGACTGCAGAGTTCATTGCTTGTTATGATGCATCCAACCATGGGATATGGCTGCAGAACTTTGTCATTGGGCTGCGAGTGGTAAACAAGCCATTTACTATGACAATAACTCGATGGTGCTTTACTCCAACAATAACATGAGCTCTACTGTTAAAGAGAGAGTTCAAAATAGACAAATTTCCATTGAACATATAGGTACAGATTCCATGCTAGCGGACCCATTAACCAAGGGACTAACATTAATGTTTTTCATGATCACACTACTCGCATGGGCATTATTTCTGAGGGTGTCTTGGTCTAGTGGGAGTCATTTTTTGTACTATATGTTTGCTCTAGACATTAGATTGCTTGAATTCTTGCAGAATAAAATTGATGGTTTATGATTTTGTTTCTAAGCTTGCTTGTATTTTCTCAATGTTCGCGTTGTATTAAGAATTTTGGAATGATCTCACTAAAGAATAAAGAAGTACCAGTTGGAAATAGACATGTCTGATATCACATTTCATGTAATTTCCATGCTAATCATCCATATTTGATCTATGTCATTAAGTGTATTAGTATGATGATTATCGTGGTTTAATCACGACTGTATTATGATAAAAGTCGCGGTGGTTCCATTATTAATATATAAGATGTACCAGATTGTTTAAAGAGAAGTCTAAGGATAAATAGACTATACAGATGCACGCTTGAAAATTTTGTAATATAATTATTTTAGAAATAATATATAGCCAAGTAGGAGATTGTTAAGAAAATCAATGGTTTTTCTATTTGATGGCACTCCTAAATATTTAGAAGGTTAGGAAAATCAAAAGTTTTTTTTAATAGCAACATATTTAATTCAATTATATTAGCTATTTAATATAGATGGGCTAATTGAGTAGACACCAATATTGTTATAATTAGGGGATTGTGAGAACCTTAATTGAGCAATATATAAAGACCTTTTTGGTTATGATCCCCAACACACCAAATCATATATAGTTTCCCTTCTCCCCATCTGGAAGAGAGACGACGGTCACATTGAGGAAATAAGGCGATTTGGTTGAGTAAGATCACAAACCACACCCCTTCGTTCGTGTTCATCAGTACGTGATCGATTGTCGTAGTAATTCCGCAACAGTTAACAATTGTTCATAATGGATCCAGGTATATAACCCGAATCTGTGAATCCTAATATTCTGGCATGATGTAGATCCTAGACTTTTGGTTATTTTAATATAGAATGTTTGCATCTAGATTTGATTTCGATTTTAAATATGATTTATATTTTTAACACGTAAGTCTTGAGAAAGAGCTCAACTGCATTAGCAGGTGATACAACAATGGTGGGAAACATAGCCGAAGCACATATACATGATGGCGCCGTGTTTTTGGGCTATATCTTGATGGAGATTCTTGCCCAACGCGTGGAAATGTCCTAAAATTGGAAGCCCCTCTGGGCAGTTTTTCTTTCTTGTTTGGGATCAGCGACATAAAAATGTACAATTAGTACTGAGACTGCTATCCAAATCCAAGCCGTAAGGATAGGCAGACTAGTTTTTTTGCCTTTCTTCTTGAAGCAAGATTATATTCATCTCCTTGTAGATAATACTTCATTAACATTTCAAAATAAATTTTGTTGTATTTTAATAAATGAATTTATTTGCAGGAACTAAAGTACAAGCATTATTGTACAAGGTTATAGCAAGTGTCACTACAGCCTATTAGAAACGTCTTACAACTTGACAACAGAAACGACGAGGATCAAAGGAGCGATAAGGAGACTAGAATGCATTGGAGTGATGAGATTATAAAATTCAAACCAAAAGATAAATACAAAGTTGTTAATTTGTTATTTAATAGTTGTTTATTTTTTGGATAAACACTAGCAATAGAGAGTTTTTGAACCTATTTTATTATAAGTATGAATAAATGTGTAATAGGCGCTCATGACCTATGATCATCGGTCAATAATATTATAATCAAGTCTTTTATTCATTTTTAAAGTTATTTTCATTTTACCTTCTTAGCCGAGGATGCCCTCTTTGGCATTATTTATGCAATCTGTAGGTTGGAATGGCCATTAAATGCTCAGCTCTGGTAGTTACTAAACCAAAATATTCGGCCATGTTCAAATCACTGGGAAGCATCCCATTTGGAAGCTCCCAATCGAAGCAATGCACTAGTTGCGCCACCAGTAACCGAACCACCACCAGTGCTAACTGGATCCCAGGGCACCCTCTTCGGCCGGAGCCAAAAGGTAGGAGCTGGAAATGGCGTCCCCGGAGATCTATATCACTTCCAAGAAACCTTTCTGGTTGGAATTTCTCTGCTTCTGCCCACACATTTGGATCTCTCCCTATAGCCCATGTATTCACTATTATGCGAGATGCTTTGGGTATATGGTAGCCATCAACTACACAATCTTCCATGGACTCGTGAGGGAGTAACAAGGGTGCTATAGGATGAAGTCTAAACGTTTCCTTTATTACCATGTTCAGGTATTCGAGATTGTCAAGGTCGGATTCCTCCACCGTCCTGTCTAATCCGATAGCGGCTTCTAATTCTTTCTGGAGTTTTTTCATCACTTCGGGATGCTTAATGAGTTCAGAAAGTACCCATTCTACGGCAGCAGTTGAAGTGTCGATTCCTGTAATAATCAAGTCCTGGAAACAAATATTTCACAGACAATTAATGAATGCATTCCCTTCAGAAGCAGAGAATAATTTGCTGTGTTTGGCTGCTTAATATTGGACACATCATTGGAATTTGATTGCAATTATATTTTACTAATGCAAATGGAACGTTAATAGGGCTTCTAATTTTGCTTTTCCTTCTTGTAAAAGAGCTTTCAGACGAGGTCACCTTAGGTTAGTTTCCTTTCATAATTCTTCTAATCAGATAAAATATTTCTAGAAATTTATCCAAATATGTTCAAAAATAGCTTTTTAATCTCATAAGCAATTTTTGATTTTTCAAAAGTTAAATTAAACCCCTGTTTGATAACCATTAAAATTATTTTTTTGGGAAAAATGGGTTTTGAAATAACAATTTTTTAGAGAATTTGTCGTTAAAACATAAGAAAAAGTTTGTGTTCACGTAGAAAATATTTTATTTGTGAGAATGTAACGCTGAAAATGATTTTTTTTTTGTTTTTAAAAAAAGAATAAAGTTCTGTTTTAATGATGGTAAGATGTAGATAAAGGAAAGATATTTGGTTTCTTTTATGCCATCTAGAAAATGTTGAAAAACATCTTGTTCTTTACTTAACATCTATAGCTCAACACGGTATTAATATGTACTTAAATCTTGAGTTTAGACCCATGAATATTGAACTTTGGAGGCTTTGATGAAGAAACTGATATGGCCTCTACAACGGTGAGTGCAGAAGTATAATTGCAACTTGTATAAGAGTTTTAGATGAACAGTGATCGGACATAATAAAGTTACAGCAAATAATTACCAGCATCACAGCCTTGACATGGCGGCGATCAAATTCAAATGAAGCATCTCCAGATTCCATAATGGCCATCATAGTATCCACAAAATCCTTAGTCTGCTTATTATCTTCCTTATACTGAACATGATCTTCAATAATCTTTTCAAGAAAACTATCAAACACCTTGGCAAGAGCCTTCATTCTGACCGTCAATCCCTGAAGATCAAGCACCCCAAGATACGGAAAATAGTCCCCAAGATTGGGAATCGTACTCACCTGCACGGTCTCTCTAACCACGGCTTTGAACCCTTTTCTATCAAGATCCTTATCTTCGTACTTCTTTCCAAACACCATAAGGCAAGTCATATCTGCATTCACCGAGGCTATTTTCGAGCTAACATCCACGGTTTCTCTTATTTTAGAAGCCCCTATAAGTGAATTAACCAGAAGTTCTACCTCTGCTCTTCTCATGGACTGGAATTGATTGATCTTGAGATTACTCAGTAACTCTAAAGTGCAGAGCTTACGGATATTGCGCCAATAAGGGCCGTATTTTCCAAACGTAATATTCTTCTGATCGTAGCCAACATACTTGGAGCTTTCATGGTGTGGCCTGCTACAGAAAACATGGTCATAAGTCTTTAGAAAGAGCTCGGCTGCATCAGGGGATGATACTACGATGACGGGAACATAGCCGAGGCGCATATGCATTATGGGGCCATGTCTTTTGGCAAGTCGATACAGATCTTGATGAGGATTCTTCCCCAACATGTGGAAATGTCCTATAATTGGAAGCCCTCTGGGACCTGGTGGCAGTTTTTTCTTCTTGTTTGAGCTCAATAGTTGAGGAAGGAGATAAACAAATGCAATAAGTATTAATACTGCTATCGAAATCCAAGCCATAGCTAGGCAGACTGGTTTTCTTCTTCTTCTTGGATAGAAACAGCAGGTGGTGAGATGACAAGGAAAATGAGCTAGGAACAGATAAAAGAGCTGTGATGGAATATCAGGCAGTATGTATATGGGTAGATATAGCCCCTTTGGCCCCATTTTCAATCACACGTTTCATGAGCCATGACTTTTAATTTTTAATCAAATATTTTATCAACTTTTATCAAAATATACTAATGACTTGTTCGGTATAAATTTTAATTCAATTAAAATTGAGAATATAGCCGTTATTGGGTCTCATTCGTCTAATAAAAATCGACAATAACGGCTAATATTTCAATTTTAATCCAATTTTAATCTCTACCAAACACACTCTAAGTCCATGTTTCAAACCCCTTTTTTTTGTCCAAAAATTCGTTCTTCTACAGTATTGTTTTCAAAGAACGTGGGACCATGTAGACTTTCTATCAATTTCATGTCAGACATTAATGGGCATTCTGAATCAATTTTAATGGTTGCTTCCAAAATTGCCCTTGCATCTGTGTGTATATGTTAAACAAATAGGTAGGGTGCAAAGGTTGAGGGTATTTGTGGAAATTTTCTTGTACAATACGAGGGCAAAACGGGAATATGGGCAATTAATTGGTTGTGTGACACAATACCCAAGCCTTGGACAATGGATAGGGGTGTCCAAAATATCCGAACCGAACCAGACCGAATCGAACCGAGCGGTTCTTCATAAGTTAAAGACCCGAACGGGTACCCGAATCGAGAACCGAAAGGTTTGGGTCGGGTCTTGGGTCTCGACCAAGAACCGAAGAACCGAATAAGACCCGAAACTAAATAATTTTTTTATATTTTTTTATTAAATTAATTAAATTATTTTATTTTTTCTAATATTTTACATTAGTGGACGATTAATAAATCAAGATTTGAATTTTTATCTGAGGTTGCAAGGGATGTTCTTGTCATTCATGTATCTACAGTTGCTTCTGAGTCAGCATTTAGTACTAGAGGGCGCATTCTTGGTCCATTTAGGAGTTCTTTAACTCCTAAAACAGTTGGAACCTTAATTTGTACACAAAACTGGCTAAGAAAATATTCTAGACTCTTGAAAGTTTCCCAAGATGAAATTTGCATTGAAAAAATAGAGTTCTATGAGGGCATTGAGACAGACAATACATATATATTATATTTTTTTATCAAATCTTATTAGTTGAATATTTTTTAGTTTATTTGTTTGTTAATTGTGTTTTTTTAATTATTGTAGAGTTTTTTGCCATGGCAAGTCAAGCAGTAGCAGTTGATGATTAAATCAAATAGTTGGTAAGTATTAATATCTACTTTTTGGTATTTGTATGTATTGAATTAATGTTATTCGACAGCTAGTTATTTTTATATTTTTTAATTTGGTTACGTTAATTTGTAAAAGTTATAAATGAAATGTCTTTAGTTATATTTATGTAGTGTTGTTGTAAATGTTAAAAAATTTAATTATGGTACAGAACCGAACCAAATCGAACGGAATCGAACCCGAACGGTTCCATAATTATATTTGGACCCGACGGGTCCATTTATTAAATACCCGAAAATTCTGAAACCGAGCAGAATCGAACCGAACCAACCCACGGACACCCCTAACAATGGGTGTCTGCAATTACTGTACTAGAATGAAAAAAAAAAAAGGGTTTCAAACGAGGCTAAAAATCAATTTTTTATCTAAACCAATCAGGGGCATATATACAAGTGTCGAATTTCAAAATGTGGTTTTGGGATTTCGAGGGGCAAGTTCACCAATGCATAAGGACAATTTTGCCAAAAACTATAGAAAAACAAAAAGTACTTCCAGAGTTTGATTTTGTTAAAATCGTAAACTTTAATAAAAAGTAATGAAATATGTAATTGAAATATTAATGAAAGTTGTGAATATCATAAAATGTGTGGTTTAAAAATTCATTTAAAAAAAAAAAAAAAGAGTTTCGAAAAATGAAGGCCAAATGTGGACTAATTCGTTTACTGAACTGTGTAACACGTAGCGTTCATGAAAATATCGGAAGGACTACATCTTCGTCATGAAATGTGCATGTAATTGTAATTGCAACTTTCATCAAAATATCTGTATTCAGCAGTATCTTTCCACCAAAATAAAATAATGATAACGCGTGGGAGATCCATGTTGAAAATACAGATGATGTAGAGACGTATGAGATCAAACACAGAGCCCCCATTTGACCGCCTTCGAATTCCATTAAAAGTCCATTATTTGCCAAATTTTTCAACATGTGCGGCCCCCATGCTTTCATTCCAACTGACTTTACAGGCATAGTATGAAATTGGTGGTCTACAGGCATAGTATGAAATTGGTGGTCAATAATAATCAATAAAAATTTTTACACTAGAGGACTAAAAAATCATAATACATTAGGTGCCAAACGGGGGGCTATGCATCGGGGGTAATTTTGTAATTTGCCAAGAAAAGTGGAGGGTGATAATGTCTTTACAATGTCCAATGGTCCCATGGATATTATGGTTTTGTTTGACACCCATTTTAGAGAAGAATTTGATTTAGAATAGTGATTGAAGAATGTGTAGTTAAAAAATAAAGATAAATTTTGGATTTATGTGTAATATTATTTTATTGATAGAATATGTAATTGAAATGAAGAATGAGAATGAAAAAAAAATAGAGGTTAAACAAGGGCTATATCATCTTCCAAGTGAATAGATAGGGTACACACATTGCCCCACTGTTGTCAAAAAAACATGATTTTTTGACATGGTTTTTTGAATTTACAACTAGTGGTGGTAATAGGCCGAGCTGAGCTCGTGGACCACGAGCCGAGCTTAAGCTCGGTTCATGCTCGTTGGTTTTTTAGGTGAGCTCGGCTCGTGCCCAAGCTATCCGCTCGCGAGTCGACTCGTCAATTTTTTTTTTACTACTGAACCTAAAAAAAAAAAAAAAAATATATATATATACACACACACACACACACACACACACACACACACACACACATTTTTTTAAAAAATGTATATTTAAAAAATTGTTTACAAAAAATATCTTGACCGTTGCCTTTTTAAGTATTGAGTTTTGTTTACCATTTTATACTATATATATAGACACACACACATTTTGTAAACAATTTTTTACATATACATTTTTCAAAATATTTTTTTAAAAAAAATAAAAAATAAACTCTCCTCATTTATCCGGGCTTGGGACCGCCTACTTCAATTTCGAGTAGGCGGAGTTAAAAATTGTACACGAACAACTTATTACATATACAATTTTTTTAAAAAAATTATAAAGGTATGAAAATAAAATTTTATGATGAATACAGTGAAATTAAATATCATTTACTTGGCTACATACAATTTCGGCATATTTATCTTGAATCCAAT
Source organism: Fraxinus excelsior (assembly GCA_019097785.1). Classification (NCBI taxonomy): domain Eukaryota; kingdom Viridiplantae; phylum Streptophyta; class Magnoliopsida; order Lamiales; family Oleaceae; genus Fraxinus; species Fraxinus excelsior. The sequence goes on along the minus strand of CM032623.1, from coordinate 8,770,799 downwards.
AATTAGCGTCTTTCCAGTCCGTCACGCACATTAACGCTTCCAAAATATTTTATTTTAGTCGACTCTTGACCTTAGAGAAACCCATGTTCCCTACATTAAAAGTAGATTCTGAAGCTACAGTGCTAACCGGAGGTGTTAATAGATTTTTTGTCATTGCAGAAACTACTAGCCATCAACATTCATAATTTCGCCAAAATTCAATTACTTCTTCTGCACTTTTCCTAACTGCTTTGTTACTGGGCAAAGTATGACTAAAGTAATCAAATAATTCAGATGGCAACGCATTTGGACTATTACTCGAAATTTGAGTACATGCAGTGGAAGACAAACTACTACTACTAAAGGAACCACATGTATATGCAGTTGAATCATATGTATATGAGTTCATACTTTCAAATAAATTTAAAAATTCAGCGTCATCATATGTTATATTAGTGGAAGGAGTAGTTGTAGGTACACGAGTAATATGTGTACTCATTCGTGAAACATATAATTCATACATTTCACGTAACGTTTGTTCTAAATTCCTATTAGTAATAGGTACATTAAAATTTAAAGCATTTGAAATTTGATCAATTACAAATTTAGTACTCGATAAATTATATCGAGGGTTCATGCATGCTAAAGGAAATAACATAGGTAATTCTTCCCAATATTTTCTAAATTTTAATTCTATGGAATATATAATCGCGTAAAAATTGGGGTCATTTTGAAATCTCTTAAAAGTCATATCAATTATATAAAGACGTTCAAGAACCATACAACTAGTGAGATAATAAACACCGGACAATATATTTGTAAAATCATAAAAACTTATCAAAAAAATTTTAATTTTAAAAACTATATTTGATGAGTGATATTTCACTCATGATATCAATGTCATTAAAATTGGTATTTGGTTAATTCTTATGAGTTTTTGATGTTTTAATGCGTGGTTTTTATGTTGTGATGTAAGTTGATGAGATTGAAAAAAATAATCTAAAGTTGACAAAAATTTGAGAAATGAGCTAATTGTAAGAGATCCAAAATTCGGGGACTAAAGTGCAAATATTCAAAGTTGTGCCGAACCTCATGATGAAGATTTGAGAATGTTAATGGTCAATTGAATGAAGAAAGATGTCAAATGGATCAAATATAACCAAAGAGTGATCACACGTCAAATTTCAACTGAAAAAATTTTGCTCCAGATTTTTTGTCTCATATTGAGAATCACTTTTGATATAGTAAATGATCGAATTGAGGATAATGTCTGAAGCAACGTTGTATCCATTTGAGGTATCTTTCCAACGCATCTTGAATCATCTCAAACGGATATCGAAAGAAGAAGTTATGATAAAAACACTGAAGGACACGCAACGGGCAATGCAGTTGTTTCTTACCCGAAGGCTTAGGTGTCCCCGCGCCACTGGAAGCTTCAAAACTGATTTTCACCTGAAACTAGGGGTGCCCCTGCGCCGTGACGACACCAGTTGCCAAATAAGCCCTAAAACTGACGAGTTTAAAGGTGGGACTACAAATACAGTTGGTAGGGTTTGGAAAAAAGGATTTTTATGAGACGAAAAACAGCATTCACATCAAGAAGAAGACCCTTGGAAATTGAGGAATCCACAAATCAAAGAGTTTTTCTTATTCTCTATTAATCTTCTTTATTTTATCAATGTTTAAAAACATGGATTGTATTTTCTTTTATATTTTCATGGAGTAACCTGATTTTCTAGAGATACAATGTAGCCAACACTAGATATTTTGATTTGATCATTTAATTATATATTTCAAGGGTTATTCAATTGGTTTATTTATATTTATCTATTTTTAATGTTTTTGAATGTTTGATCACAATTTGAATGATATGGAATTTGGGATTTACTATCGAGATTCGAGAGAAGAAATTCTAAATAATGACCATTGATAAACACAACTTAGAAAATTATAGAGTTCAGGAGGCCTATGAAATCCTTTGTAATCATTAAGAGAAATAAAGATCTAAATGTACCTTATTATCTTAATTTTAGATAGAGACTCAAAATTAGGGTTTTAAGAGTAATTCTTAATTCACCATCGAGAGAAGGGATTAAGATAATTTTTGGGATCTTGACTAATAAACCATAAGAATAAATTAAGGAATAATTAGATGATCGAAGCATAATTGATAGTTAGGTGAAATTGGATATCTTGAGTTTAATCTCATTTATATTAATCTTGTGTGATTGCATTATTAATTTATAGTTTAGTCAGTTATTTCACTCAATTAGTTTGGTTTTCTAGATAAAATTAAGGTTATTATAATTACTTGAATTATTAGGATTTGATTTCAATCCCTGTGGAAAACGATACTCTACTCTCACTATATTAAAACTTGACACCGTACACTTGCGGTTGGAAAATTCACGCATCAATATTACAATCGGATTCATTCAAGATAGTATTATCTTCGTCTCTAACATGTCTATTGTTAAAAAATCAAGTAATTAAATATTCAAAACCTTCACGTGATTTTAATAATAAGTAAATTGAGTTCCCATCTATAGCCATGGCCTGCGTCAATAATAAAGGTTTTTGTATGCATCATCCCAACTTCTTCACAAAATTCTTCAAATACTTGTTTTCTACTAGGTCCTTAACATGTTTTAAACCATCTTGTACTATTAAATTAAAAATATAACATACATATTGAATATGTAATAATTAACCACCGAAATCGGGTTGAAGTACTCTATGCAATCTATCGATAACAACCTTATTTATACTAGCGTTGTCGAACGTAAAAGAACGAATTTTACTATCGTATTTATACTCTCTAATAATGTTCATAATATCATTAAATATAGTTTGAGCGTTGTGCGGGTACTCAATAATTTTAAAAGCAATAACTTTTTTATACATGACCCAAAGTGAATCTATATAGTGTGTAGTTGCAGCTATATACCATATCTCATTAATCACTTCCCACATATACGAAGTTAAAGATATCACACCCTCATATTTTTATAAATTCGCAATCAATAGTTTCTTTGAATTAAGAAAATATTCAATTGTATCAGAACGAAGAGTATTTCGACTTATCCCAACGTACATCAATTGAAGATATTGTTTGACGTAATTTACGAAATGTTGGTTGTCCGCTATTGCTAGTGGCAACTCCGCTGCGGCAACGAACTTCACCATTCCCGTTCGAGTTTCGTCCTCCGAATACATCCATTTAGAAAGTGGTATAGTAGTACCAAGCTGTAGTTGCATTTAACCAGCTGAAAGAAGCTCATGTTGGCCGCAATGTTTTGTAGTGACGGTTGATATTGGTAGTTTCAATGCCTTTTTATCATGCCAGTCTAGCGGTGGCAATGGGCCGAGCTGAGCCGGCTCGGCCCATGCTCGGACAAGCTCGGCTCGTGCTCACACGAGCTGAGCACTCGCTCGGCTCGTGGCATCTTGGGCGACCTCGCCCAAGACGAGCTGCTCGGCTCGTCGTTTATATTTTTATTTATTTATTATATAACATTATAAATTTATAACTATTAAATCACTAAACTTAAATATATATATATATATATACACACACACAAACATTATCTATTTTTTTTAAAATATTCAAAACAGTTTTTATTTTTAAAATAATAAGAATAAAATTTTATTTGTTAAAAAATAAGAACCTAAAGAAAAATATATGTAAACACATTTTGTAAACAATTTTTTAAATATACTTTTTCCCACTAACATTTTTATTTTTTACAATTACAAAATAAAAAGATATACCCTCCTCCTTTATCCGAGCTTGGGACCGACTACTTCAATTTCGAGTAGGCGGAGTTAAAAATTGTACACGAACAACTTGTTACGTGTACAATTTTTTTGAAAAAAAAATTATAAAGGTATGAAAATAAAATAATGTGATGAATGTGATGAAATTAAATATCACTTACTTGGTTACATGTAATTTCGGGATATTTATCTTGAATTCGATAATTAGCGTCTTTCCAGTCCTTCACGCACATTAACGCCTCCAAAATATCTTCTTTTAGTCGACTCCCGACCTCAAAGAGAACTCTTTTCCCTGCACTAAAAGCAGATTCCAAAACTATAGTTCTAACCGAAGGTGTTAGTAGATCTTTTGCCATTGCAGAAACTACTGGCCATCAGCATTCGTTATTTCGTCAGAATTCAAGGACATTTTCTAAAGTTTTACTAATTGCTTTGTTAGTCTGCAAAGGTTGACTAAAGTAATCAATTAATTCATATGGCAACGCATTAGGATTTTGACTACGGCTGGAAGTTTGAATACATGCAGTGGAAGTCAAACTACTACTACTACTAGAGGAACCACATGCATATGCAGTTGCATCAAATCTATATGAGGGCATACTTTTAAATAAATTCAGAATTTCAGCGTCGTCATCTGTTATATTAGTAGGAAAAGTGTGTGTAGGTACACGATTAACATGTGTACCCATTTGTGAAGCATATAATTCATACATTTCACGGAACGTCGTTTCCAAGTTTCTATAAGTAATAGGTGTAGTAAAAGTTAAAACATTTGACATTTGATCAATTATAAATTTAGTACCCGATAAATTATATCGGGGGTCCATGACACATGCTAAAGGAAATAACATAAGTAATTCTTCCCAATATTTTATAAATTTCAATTCCATAGAATATATAACAGCATGAAAATCAGGGTCATTTTGAAATCTAGCAAAAGCTCTAGCAGTTATATAAAGACGTTCAAGAACCATACAACTAGTGGGATAATAAACACTAGACAATATATTTGTAGACTCATAAAAAGTTGTCAAAAAATTTTTTATTTTAAAAACTATATTCCAATCGGATTCACTCAAAATAGTATCGTCTTCGTCTCTAATATGCCTATTGTTATAAAATTTAGTAATATACGCTTCATAACCTTCACATGATTTTAGTAATAAGTACATGGAGTTCCTTCCATGGCCTACGTCAGTAATAAAGGTTTTTGTATTCGTCATCCCAAATTCTGCACAAAAATCATCAAATTCTTGTTTTCTACTAGATGTACACGTGATATAAATAAGTGCATTTCTAATTCGGTTAATTTCATCATTAACATGTTTTAAACCGTCTTGTACTATTAAATTAAAAATATGGCATACACATCGAATATGAAATAAATAGCCACCGAAATCAGGATTAAGAACTCTATGCAATTTATCGATAACAACTTTATTTACATTAGCGTTGTCGAACGTAAAAGAACGAATTTTACTCCCATTTATATTCTCGAATTACTAACATAATAGCATTAAATATAGTTTGAGCGTTGTGCGGATACTCAACAATTTTAAAAGTAATAATTTTTTTATGCATGACCCAAAGTGGGTCTATGTAGTGTGCAGTTGCAGCTATATAACCCCTCTTATTAATCCATTCCCATATATCTGAAGTTTAAGTTATTACACTCCCATATTTTTCCAAATTTGAAATCAATAGTTATTTTGCATTAAGAAAATATGTAATTGTATCAGAACGAAGAGTATTTCGACTTACCCCTTAGTACCTCGGTTGAAGATATCTTTTGACGTAGTTAACGAGAGGTTGACTATCCGCTATTGCTAGTGGCAACTCCGCCACGGTAAAGAGCTTCATCATTCCCGTTCGAGCTTCCTCCTCCGAAAACATCCATATAGAAAGTGGCGTAGTAGTAGCACCGGCTTGTGGAGTACCAAATTGTAGTTGCGTTTGACCAGCTGAAGAAGCCCATGTTTGGCCGAACATGATTTGTAGGGACGGTTGAGATGGGTGGTTCAATGCCTTTTTGCGATGTCGTCGTTGTTAGTAGTATTTACATACTGCTTTGATTTCTCGAAATCCATCGACCACACGACCAGTGGGAAGCAATTTGAAATGATCCCAACATGTTGCCTGCTTCTTCCCCTTTCTTTTCCTGGTTGCATCGAGAATATTTAATATTAGTTCTTCATCTTGTTCCAAATCAATTGGAACACTAGTTGGAACATCAATGTCATCTAAATCAATTGGATGACTATCACGAACTTCGAAATCTTCAATATTTTCGAGGATTGGTAATTCATTGAGACCAGAGAATTCATTCCCAAATTGATTTTGGGCAGGTGTTTGTATTTTGTTCTCCATACCAAACAAGTTTTCAAAAAATGATCGTGAATCCATTTGTTATGAATAATAGAAATTGAATTTAGAAATGTAGCATTGAGAAGTGAATGAAGATTATGTAGTAGTTGTCGAACGTAATTGTAAAATAGTAAGAAATAATGTAAAAAAAGAGTTGAAAATGATTATAGAATAAATGAAAATGAATGAGAATAATATTGTTGATAATTGATAAATGGAATTAGGGATAATGTAAATTGTAGAGAGTATTGTATAGTAAATAATGAAATATTGATATTGGTGAGAAAAAATGATTGATTATGGTGGGTATTTATAGAGGAAAAAAACGTATGTGAAATTGAAAATTAAATAAATAAATAAATAAATATATATATATATATATATATATATATATATATATATATATATTTATATTTATATTTGTGACCAAAACGGTCACTGAACTTTTGTCAGTGACCAAAACGGTCACTTAACTTTTGTCCTTATTTTTTTAATATAATTAGACACGAGCCACGAGCTACGAGCCAGCTCGTGGGCTCGCGAAAACGAGACGCTCATCAGCGACTGGTGCTCGAGCTCGTTTTTTTACGAGCCCGAGCGGCTCGTGGGTATGAATAGTACGAGCCAGCACCCGAGCCAACGAGACGCTCGACCCAATTGCCACCACTATGACAGTCATTGTTAGCAGTATTTACATAGTGCTTTGATTTCTAGAAGTCCATCGACCACACGACCAGTTTGAACCAATTTAAAATGGTCCCAACATTTTGTCTGCTTCTTCCCCTTTCTCTTCCATCTTGCATCTAGAATATTTAATGTAAGTTCTTCATCTTGTTCTAAATCAATTGGAATACTAGGATCAACATCAACGTCATCCAAATCCATTGGATGATTACCTCATGAACGTCGAAATCTTGAATGCTTTCTGGAATTGGTAATTAAACGAGCCCACGAGCTAGGCTCGTGAGCTGCTGTCGAGCAATACTTGCCTCAGCTCGTGCTAGACGAGCCCAAGCGACTCGTTACCCTCTACGACCTCTCGGCTCGATTGCCACCACTACTTTACAACTGACTTTACAGGTAACGTGTGAAATTAGTGGTCAATAATAATCAATAAAAAAATTTTACACTAGAGGACTAAAAAACCATAATACTCCTACAAATATTAGGTGCCAAAACGAGGGACTATGCATGGGTGGTAATTTTGTAATTTGTCAAGAAAGTGGAGGGTGGTAATGTCCTTACAATGTCTAATGGTCCCACGGATATTGATATCCTCTTTCAAGTGATTAGATAGCGTACAGACATTGCCCCACTGTTGTCAAAAAGGTTGAATTGAAAATTGATTAAATAATAAATTAAAGAGAAATAGAGTGTCAAACGGGGGCTAAGTTGCAGAAAAAATGATTGCGTGAAACACAAGCAAACGTTAGGCGCTAGAAATGATGGCTTGAAACATATACACACCTTTTAAAAGCAACTAGTGAAACGCACGTGCAAAGCACATGCTGTAGTATAGTTAGCTATGTAATAGCGTTGACTAATTTTTAGTTATTTTTGGAGATATCACTAATTAAATCTTATTTAGCAAAACTTTTTCAATAGAAAACTTGGAAGTTACAACGAAAAATAAAACTCGATTGCTAAATGGTCAAACCAATAAAACTTAGTAGGTAACATAACCTCCATCTGGAGATCATGAAACTTCAAACTAATAAAACTCGATTGCTTGCTCAATATCAAAGTCAATCAATGCGCATCTTACATATTACTATATTAACTGCATGATAATCGTCATTCCAAGTTGAACCGCAACTCATTGTAGCCAACATTTATCTCATGGTTTTGGGACAACGCACCTGACGCTGATCGACCTAACAGGTTGCCCCAGCGGTGATCGACCTGACCGATCAGGTCTTAGGGGTCAAGGGGACAACACCCCCTCGTGGGGTCCGGGGGCAACGTTACAAAGTGTTTTGGCAAAATATATTGTAGTGATGAAATATAGAAAAAGAATTTCACATACATCTTATTATAATATAGTTATCAATTATAATCTAATCTAATTTAAAAAAGAAAGAGAAACCATCTCGAATTTATTCATCTTATTTCATTTCTCTCAACAACTTTTCGGGACAATTTTAGGCTAACAAAAGAACATGTATTATGTATCTCAATGTAAATATATAAAAAACGTTTAAAACGGACCTTTTGGTCCGTGCTGAACGAACAAGGCTCAGCTATGATAGCCAGAACGAACCATTTTTTGTCCGTTCAGCACGGACCTTTTGGTCCCTTCAGAATGGACCATTTTTGGTCCGTGCTGAACAGACAAGACTTGGCTATGACAGCCCACTCGACTCGACGCTCCCAACACGGCCATTCGGCTTATGATTTAGTAAACACAGAAGTGCCTCTTTTATATAGTAGTGATTAAAAAAAAAGTCATCTCGAATTTATTCATCTTATTTCATTTCTCTCCATAACCTTTCGGTACAATTTTAGGCTAATAAAAAAAATATGTATTATGTATATCAATGTAAGTATAAAAAAAAAGTTCAGAACGAACCTTTTGGTCCATCCAGCATGGACCATTTTTTGTCCGTGTTGAACGGACACGACTCGGCTATGACGGCCCACTCGTCTCGACAACACGATCATTCGACTTATGAATAGTAAACACAGAAGTGCCTCTTTTATATAGTAGTAAAATAATATTTGTCCTATCTTAGCACATGGTGATCATTACTTTGAGAAAATTTTGTTTTTAATTGTATTTTTTAAAAAAATAGTAAGATTTTTGGATTTACATGTAAAATATTTTGTTTTATGAATGTGTAGTTGAAAATAAGTATTAGAATTAAAAAGTTTTAAAATAATGGTAGTCTAATCGTGCGGAGCTATGGGGAAAATTTTCACAAAATTTTAATTGTGGGATAAAAATTGAAAACTATAAGAATTTTTTTGAAAATCTTCAAAATATTTTGGGTAAAATTTTAAATTTTAAATTTAGTATGCATGGCAGCTGACCCCACTGCACCACACTAAATCAGTCCGAGTTAAAGATTGCTTCCGAAACTTTTCAACAAATAATTGTTATCTTTGTATTTCAGTTTTGTATTTTGAATTTTGAATTCATTTTGAATTTTGTTTTGAATATCCATTTTGAAATTGTTGAAAATGAGTTATTTTTGGCATTTTGATGACACCCAAAATGAGTTTTGAAAATTTTGGTTTTATTATAATTGAAAATACTCAAAACGACAAATTTGTCATTTTTAGTTTTCTTTATAAATTTTTAACTTGTTTTCGAAAATAGGAAAAAGAACGCATTTTCAATATTTTGAAAAACAGAAAACGATTTGAAAACGATAAAGAGAATATGCCCTAACTTTTACGCATATGACAAGCTTTTGGTGAATTCACACAAAGTAAAACTGAAAACTCAATATATGAACTTGAATGCTGAAAATTTTGGTTTTGGAAGACATCAAGATATTTTATTTCTCAGCATCTTTCTTCCACGTTTTTTAATGTTTTAAGGTTATAATCTTTTCCTTGTCCAATGCTCACAATTCTTAAATTCTAAAACAACCTGCTCGAGCAATGTCATTGAGTCAGCTAGGGCGGTTATCGTCGATGTCGCAAAAATAAAACTATTTATTAATATTTAATTAAATAATATTAAAGAAATTAGTTTATATTTAAATGCACTAAAATGTAAAAATCATATACATTTAAAAATGTAATCCAATACAACCTAAGATAATAATAAAAACATGCGTTTTTTAATCATACATGTATGACAAAGTTTTAAGTTTTTACAAACTTAAACAAGACAAGACGAAGTTTACACGTAAGACATGATTGAACGGTAAATAAAAGCTCCAATCTTAGGCGAATGTTATGCAAAATTTTTAAAACAATAATATATATAAGTCTTCATTATTTATTTTTCCCCAGCGGATCCAGTAAGGGGTGGCTGCGTTGGCTCATCGAGTGCTAGATCTGCCCCTGTCAATACCTAACCCCCAAAATCGATTCAATCAACGAGAAGAGTGTAAGTATCCCCAAAATCAAACAGGTGTGATATAGTAATCAAGTATACATTGTATCGTGATCGTGATTTGAACTTGATTAAAGGTAAATTTCGTCTGTTGCCTTGTGATTCTGAATGCAATTTCGTTGGAATGAACCCATGGCGATTTCGTCCCATTTTGTTTACAAAAACTTCACAAGTCGACTGTGGGATAAATGGACTTTAGGTGAAGTTGGGGATTTAGTGATTCGGGGAAAACAGTTCTTGAGGTGAATTTAGGGTTCTTCGCTTCATGGGAGCAATTGATTTAGGGAGAAGAAAAACAAAATTCACGCTTTGCGTTTTAATTTTGTGAAGTTGTGTTTGATGAATTGGCAAAGCATTGTTTGGTAAGAAGCTTTTTAATTTTGCTGACATGGAAGATGATTTGGCACACAACTTACCACTTAGAAGAAGTTAACTGGTCAGCTCATTTTCTCGTCATCCACGTAGGCACGTCTAATAACGGATTTTAACCGGTAAGTGATTGAGCTGGACAGAGCTAAGTTCATTGGCTAATGAGACAATTTATGAAGTTTAGTGAGTAAGTCGTGATATGGTGCAAAATTAATGGCCAATGAAACATTTGACTTCCAAATATTGTATATATGGTTCAAGCTATGCAAAAAACCATATTTGTTTCCATTCAAATACTTTCGTGAATTATTTGATGTTTTAGACACTGTTCGAGACAGTCCAGATTAGTTGAAATTTTCAAACATTAAGTTATGAACTAAAAAAAATAAAAAAAAAATCTAGAATTCTAAATGTCTCAATATTGTGATTTTTATATCACGGGCAGATAACCAAATAATTCATTTTCAGTTTAAGAGAGAAGTTAGGAGCTGTTTGACACGTGACAGTCCATGGCCACTAAAAAATTATGCATCTATCACCCTTTTCGGGGTGGTCGAGTTGGTGGAGCAGATGAATGCTGAGATCGAAGGTCACGAGTTCGAATCCCCTGCCAACACTTCCTCGTTTGAGTCTGTCGCAACGGGCTTGCCTTGTGTGTTTTACATCTCTCGTGTGATTTGTGGACTACTGCACATGGAGCAAAATTTACCCAATGCACACTCACGAATAACTATTGCAAATTTGTACGTAAAAAAAATAATAATAATAATAACTACGCATCTGTCACGTTGTTGAATCTTTCACATTATAAGGATGGGACTTTCCGCTGGCCACTTTTAGAGCTTGTTTGGGAGGAATTTTTTTAGGGAAGAATTGATTTTGAATAGTGATATGATGGGAAATGTGTGGTTAAAAAAGAAGAAAAAATATTGATGTAATGGAAAATATTATTTTATTGAAAAATGTGGGATTGAAAATGAGAATTGATTTACTGTAGAATTTGAGAATCCGTACCAAACGGGCCCTTAATGACCAAGTCAAAAGTCATTTTCTGTATTTTCACAAGCCTCTTTCTCACTTTTCACAATTACACATATTGGACTTTTCAAGGTAATGAAAAGTCAAGATAATATTAAATTTTAGTTTAGGAATTTGGTGGGGGGGGGGGGGGGTTTGGAATAGGAAGTTATTTGGAAAATAATTCATCTTCTCAATTTCAAGTGAATATTTCATGATGGAAGTGATTCTTCACGTTTCAAAGTTTGTGCAAGTCAAGAAATCATGAACAGGGGCTTTTTTACGAATTTTCAAAGTTTATTTTATAATTTAAATCTCAATATGATGAGACTAATGACGTTTTTAATTTTGATATTGAGATGAACCCAATTATTTTGTAGTACTATAAGAGCATAGATCTAATTGAAATTAAACTAAACTTGTTTAAGAAGTGATCGATCTATAAACATGCTTGTTGTCATGTTCTCAACATTCTATTTTCAGTGCAATTGAAACGTGCTTGTTTTCTTGTTAGAACTTGACATTTAAGTGAATATATTGCCTATGTTTGAGCTTTATTTTTCTCAAAATTTATTTTTTTTAAAAAAAACTCATTTTTAACTGCACATTTTCTCATAAAATAATTTTACACGTAAATCTAAAAAAAAATTCAAAGTTTTAATCACCTTTATTTTTCCGAAAAATGACTATTTCAAAAATGGGGCTCGAAGCAGGGATATTATGTTTTACATTTTTAGTTTCTATGAGTTTTACATGTTGCATCATGCTTCATTTAACACTTAAATTGTGCTTTATACTTAATACAATTATATTGCAATAGAATTTTTTTAATGTGGCAACGCATCATTGGTCTGCACTAATGTGTCAAACTATGTGTTTATACATTATTAGTGAGACGTGTGTGACGTAGTATAGTTGGTTACGTAATAATATAAATATAAAAAAAATATTTATATTAAGTATTAGTTACATCAAACACAAGCATATGTTGCTAAATGTTTAATCCTTTCCACATTGGAGAAAATTTGTCATATCTCGCCTGATAGTGAAATGTAAATATAGGGAGGAGAATTTAGAACACGTCTCCAACAGTGATAATCTGTTAATAGATGTGCCTACGTGGATGACGATAAAAATGAGCTAGCCAGTTAAATCACTCCAAATAATAACTCCATCGCCAACTCATCACCAAATCAGCAAAAACCACTTGCATGACTTTGAATTAAAACACAACTTGGAATTAAAACAAACCACAAACCCTTAAATCAATTCTTCTAGCTCGCGATCCAGAAATTCACCTCAAGAACCATTGGGGAATTCAGGATATTGAGTGAGCTAGGAGTGGTTATTAATTGTTGAAGTCGCAATAGTAAGATTGTTTATTTAGTGTGTGTTTGAGTCACGTTATTTTGGAAGAACGTATTTTGCAATTGTAGATTGGTGAAGAATGTGTTGTTGAAAAAAGAAGGAAAAATTATTGATGTGATGAAAAATATTATTTTATTGAAAAATGTGTAGTTGAAAATGAGTAGAAAAATGAGAACGAAAATTTTAATGTGACTCAAACAGGGGCTAATATTTTATTAAATAATATTTAAAAATTTTAATCTATATATAATTCATTACAATCCAAAATAATAAGAAAAAAATTACATTTTTAATAATATATGTATGATAAAGTTTCAAATTTTTTACGAATTTAAACAAGACAACATGAAGTGTATACGTAAAGCACAATTGAACGGTAAATACACAATCCAAGCTTAGACGAAGGTTATGCAAAAAATTTCAAACAGTGATTTTTAGAATTAGAACTAATCTTGACCCCGAAAGAAAAGTAATTTTCGAACTCTTAAAAAATTAAAGAGCATTTCTTAGATTGTCCAAATTTGAATTTTATAAAATAAATTGATTAAACTTAATAATAAAAGTATCTATATTATGAAGTAATAATTCGAGTCAATAAATTTTTTAAAGAAATTATTTCGAAAACAAAAACTAATAGTATATAATTATTTAGTTATTATCTATTATATAAAAAAATTAAACAAAAAAGTGGATGCCCATGGAATTGAACCTTTGTATCTTGAATGCAAAAGCGACACACGCGACCACACGATTTATGTTATATATAACAAAACATTCATTAATTTTTTTCCCCGACGGATCCAACAAGGGTGATCGTGCCAACTCGTCGGGTTCTAGATCCGTCCCTGTCTGGAACCCTAACCCCCAAAATCAATTCAATCGACGAAAAGAGTATAAGGATCCCCAAAATAAAATTGGCATGATATAGTAATCAAGTATACATTGCATTGCGATCATGGTTTGAACTTAATTAAAGGTAAATTTCATCTGTTGCCTTGTGATACTGAATGTGATTTCGTTGGAATGAACCCTTGGCGATTTCGTTCCATTTTGTTTGCAAAAACTTCACAAGTCAACTTTGGGATAAGTGGACTTCAGGTGAAGTTGGGGATTTAGTGATTCGGGGAAAACGGTTCTTGGGGTGAATTTAAGGTTCTTCGCTTCATGGGAGCAATTGATTTTGGGAGAAAAAAACAAAATTCTCTCTTTGCATTTTAATTTTGTGAAGTCGTGTTTGATGAAATTAGTAAAGCATTGTTTGGTAAGAAGCTTTTTAAATTTGCTGACATGGAAGATGATTTGGCACACAACTTACCAATTAGAGGAAGTTAATTGACCAGCTCATTTTCTCGTCGTCCACGTAGGCACGTCTAATAACGGATTTTAACCGGTAAGTGATGGAGCTGGACGAGCTAAATTCATTGGCCAATGGGACATTTTATGAAGTTTAGTGAGTAAGTCATGATATTCTGCAAAATTAAATGGCCAATGAAACATTTGACTCCCAATTATTGTATATATGGTTCAAGTTATGCAAAAAAACCGTATTTGTTTCCTTTCAAATATTTTCGTGAATTATTTGGAGTTTTAGACACTGTTTGAGACAGTCCAGATTAGTTGAAATTTTCGAACATTAAGTTATGAAATATGGGAGGATATTTTGGTCTTTGCTCATGTTATGTCTATCGATGTATCGCATATTTATCGAAAAGCTAACCAGGTGGCAGATTCACTAGTGCGACTTGGAGCTCAATGTAGTTCGGACTTCTTAAAATCAATCTCCAACTTTCCTGTTTATACAGTTGGTTGCATCCTCTTGGATAATTGTAACTTGCCTTGTTTTCGTTTTCTGTAGTTGTAATGAGGTTCTATTGTAAGGGAAGTAGTACTTCCTTTTTTATTGCTTTACTTTATTTCTGGTGTAAGGGAAGTAGTACTTCCCCATTTATAGCTTTGTTTCATTTCATTTGTAATCAAGATATTCATCCGCCATAAGTGATGGCATATTAATAAATTTTCGCAGGTACCGCCCTCCTTCCCCTAAAAAAAATTAAAAAAAAAACCAAGAATTCTAAATGTACCAATATTGTGATTTTTATATCACGAGCAAATGATTAAATAATTTATTTTCAGTTTAAGAGAGAAGTTAGGAGCTGTTTGACATGTGACAGTCCATGGCCAATAAAAAATTACGCATCTATCACCCATTCGGGGGTGGCCGAGTTGGTGGAGTAGGTGAACGCGGAGACCGAATGTCATGAGTTCGAATCTCTTGCCAACACTTTCTCGGTCGAGTCTTTCGCATCGGGCTTGCCTAGTGCGGTTTACATCTCATGTGTGGTTTGCGGGCTACTGCACTTGGATTATCCAGTGCGCAATCACGGGCAATGACTACGAATTCCTAAAAAAAAAAAAAAAATTACGCATCTATCCCGTTGTTGAATCTTTCACGTTATAAAGATTGGACTTTCCACTGGCCACTTTTAATGACCAAATCAAAAGTCATTTTTTGTATTTTCACAAGCCTCTTTCTCACTTTTCACAATCACGCATATTGGACTTTCAAGGTAATGAAAAGTCAAGATAATATAAAATTTTAGTTTAGGAATTTTGGGGGGAAAATAATTCAACTTCTCAATTTCAAGTGAATATTTCATGATGGAAGTGATTCTTCACGTTCCAAAGTTTGTGCAAGTCAAGAAATCATGAACGAGGGGCTTTTTTACGAATTTTCAAAGCTTATTTTATAATTTAAATCTCAATATGATGAGACTAATGACGTTTTTAATTTTGATATGGGTAATTTTCAATAATGGCTAATTATATTTTCGTTGAAAAATGTCTAATTTTGATAATTCTTGCAAAAATAGCCAAATTTGGTATCAATTTGTCTTTTATACTCAAATGAATTTTTTTTTTTCCTTTTCAATTTCACAAATTTCTAGAAAAGAAATAACTTTCATGAGAAACTACATTAATACAATATAATACATAATGGGTAAATGTCATTTCATTATCTATAGATAATAACCAAAGATTTTTTTTTTTTTTTTTTTTTTTTTTTGATAGAAATGAAGACGATGAAATAAAAAAAAAAAAAAACCATTAACTCACAAATTTTTTTTACATACTTCTACTTCAAAGAAAATCATATAATTTCGTATCGAGAAATTTAATCTCATTCAATTCTCTATAGAAGGTAAATTTTCTTCGAAATCTTTTTTTTTTTTTTTTTTGTATTGATAAATTGTATTTAATAGTAGTTGTGATTACATGATGTAAATGGATAATTAGATTTGTCAAGCAATTATTAGATATTTGTTGTAAGATTATTGGAGCATTTTGAAATCAAATTCATATTTATTGTTTTGTTTTTCTCAAGTATGGTGTCATAACCCACTTAAATAACTTTGATGGATAGATTTGCAATAGTTGTCATGTATTGACAATGCCATTAATTGTGGAATAAATGTCGAGAACTACACTTCAACTATAAAACATAAATTTAGTACTACGATATCAAGATCATTATATAGTCACGTATTAAATTTTAAACAATGCCAAAGATAAATCATATCGATGAGTTCAAACACTATCAAACTACATTGACTTCACCACTTCGTCAATATAAACCATGACAATAACAATGAGTTTCTTATTTGAAGTGGTCACAAAAATGACGATATACGTGTAATGTGAATAGTACATTTGTATTTATTACCAATATGCTTTGGTTAAAGTCAATACTATACCTTACTACATTCATCTTAAGAACTTTTTGTTAATGATGATGGATTTATAACACACATTTGATTGAAATCTTATTGAGGAACTTCTACGTGTAATTGGTTCGACTTAGTCCTTGACATTTCAGGTTGTTCTTGTCATTTCAAAAGTTGTTATCGACATTTGGATCATATTTATCACAACACTTTACAGCTTATGTATCTAGGATGAGATTTCGTTCCATTTCCATCAGTTCCATACATTTCCAACATTTCTAGGCATTTGAAATGTTATTCTCGACATTAAATACATGTTATTCTCAACAAATGATATTTCAAGTGTCAGGAACGACAATTTGTAAATCGTACACAAACTAAGACCTGAACAACATGCATTTACTGAAATAAAATATCATCTCCATTTCACTTATACATTCACACTAAAACTTACTTTCGCCCAATTTTTTTTCCTAAAGATGGTTTACAAAATAATATTGCGAAAGGTTTTTCCAAAACACAGGGTATTATGATTCAACATCATAAACTAACTATGCATCCCTCTTACTCTTTCTACAACCAGACCGTGTGAAAGGAGTCCGCGTGTTAGCGTTGGGCAGATAGTTTGAGCTCTGGCAACTTCGCATCATGTCCTATACAACTTTCCTTGAAAATAATCTTTTGTTGTCCATCGAATTTGTTGAGGACCACTGTTACATACTTGGTGTTGCTAACATGTGAAATTTGGGCTGGAACGCGCTCTTCTTCCAGAATTTTGTATCGGTGTGAGGAAGTCATCTACAAATAACAAAAATGAAGAATAAAACAAGATAAGGTAATAGAATAAAACAAAAATGATTTTTAAAAGATGTCGTTCGTTTGTTACCTTTTAACTCCAAATTCAAACAAGTTTTCCGCAAAATCGATAAATACTCCAACAACTAAATCCCTTCCAAAGGTTTTACTATAGTCAGCCAACAATAATACAAAAAAATGACATAGTAATCAACTATCGTTGGTCGAATTTGTTGGGAACCTACTTAGTCATGCGCAGCGGAAGTAAATCAAATTTCGATTCCCAAACATGATCTGCTTTATGTTTAGATAGAAACTGTGATAGAAATAATATCTTTGATGAATTCTGCAAACTCTTTTGCTGATTCACGAACTCCAATGATCACGATCTACAATCCAAGCTGTCCAATTGTCCAGCCTCCAATGGTGATCCACACAGAGAACAAGAATGACGCTAGGGTTTTCTTTTCTCGTGCTAGCAAGAATAATGAATAAACTCTTATGTTTTCAAATCTTAACAGCCTATTAATACAAGTCCAAACGGGCTTAGCCCATCTTTTAACTTAACTCGGTCCAACATTTAATTAATCAAATTAATTAAATCCGGTCCATGAATTAATTAATCCAATTAATTAATTCGGGCCTATTAATAAGGAACTCAATTAATTAAGTGGCCAACACTTGTCAATTAATTAATTGGTAAATCTCATTCTTCTGGTTCTCTTTTGTGTGTGGCCCATTAGGTTCTCGATCACGATGCCTAACGATGTGATTTATTATTTTGATCTAATCAAAATTGATAAATTAAAATACCCCTTTTAATTTATCATCAATTCACATCCGTCGTCCCAAATTAATATCAGCAATGTGTCGGGCAATACATGTGACGAGATATGTCACATAGTGTGACAAAACCAAACTTGTTCGTTTACCGTGAAACTATAATCATTTCGTCAATATGATCTAATCAATTATGAGATATGTATATGTGTCAATCTCAATTATCGATCATATCTTTTATCCCACTGTTAAGTCAATGTAAGTCAAAAACTCATTTTCGACTTATGAGTTCACCTTGGCCAATGATTTCATTATCAACTTAACTGGATGAAATGTACATCATAATCTCTTACTATCTAAGAGTGACGAATCCTCTATTGATCATTCACAACCTTCATATGATTCTTGACATACCCGAACGATATCGTATTAGCGACCCTTGACAGAGCAACATCCGACATCACCAAAGTATGGCTGTCCTCATATAAGGCACTATGATAACCTCAAGTCAAATAACCAATTCCACTACCTAACGTTAGAGATTAACCACTGATACTCAGATAGTCTTCCATGTGGAATCTCTCAGAGGGTCTCCAATGTTTTGTTCTATAACAAAACATTCACATGTTCATTCAAGTGTCACCACACTTTAGTTTGTAAGATCAACTACTTACTTCATAAGTAAGAAATGTCACACGTGATGGTCTATCCGCAATAACGATATCCGTATCTCGTTATTACATACAACCACAGATGATTTAAGATTAAGTCATATGTAATTTGTATCTCACAATCATAACTCCTTGTGATTAACAAATCACCAAAACTTGAATCTACGGATTCTATTATTTAATTAATTAGAATATTAATTCAATAATAGATCTTGCCATAAATATGCATCGGTTATATATACATTAAAAGTGCTTATGTCCAAAGTAGATTGGATCTAGGGCATAACACTTACAGAATTTTGGTCAACCGCCAAAAGAACTCCATCTTAAATGTTAAACAACATTTCTACTTCTCCCACCAGCACATACAGTCTCCATTTCATCTGATGATTATTGTTTCTACTTCTTGTTTTGCTATTAAGTGAGCTACATCAATGTTTGATATTCTGCTACACCAGTAGCTGATGTTGTGCCAAAATTGCTTCTTAGATGCAACTTCATGAACTTCGCTAGACATGCAAGATGCTTCAAATGCAGAGAAGGTGGACCCAAGAGTGTTCACGGGGATGATGTTGAAATCAAGAATGGAGATTGGATTTGCTCTGATTAAGTTCTGAATTCCTTAGTAGGTAGTATAACTCTATCCTCGGCAAGTGCTGACTGCATTTTCAGAAACTTAGGTGTCGTTCTCTTTGTGTTTTAGTTTTCTATTTTGAGTTTTGAATTTGTTTTGTATTTTGTGTTTTGAGTGTCTGTTTTGAAATTACTGAAAATGCGTTCTGTTTGTTGTTTTGGAAAACTGTTTCTGAAAATATGAACTATGAAAACACGTTTACTTTGAAACTCAAAACAATGTTTTGTATATAATAGTTTTTTCAAGAAACCACCACAACATCACCTCTGCCACCATGAACCACCTCCAAAATCAACACCACCACCTTCAACCACTCCCAAAATCAACCTCAATCAACACCACCTCTGCCATCTTCAAGAAACCACCACAACACCACCTCTGCCACTATGAACCACCGCCAAAATCAACACCACCACTACCACCACCACCTTCAACCACTTCCAAAATTAACCTCAATCAACACCACCTCTGCCATCTTCAAGAAACCACCACAACACCACCTCTGCCACCATGAACCACCGCCAAAATCAACACCACCACTACCACCACCACCACCACCACCTTCAACCACTTCCAAAATCAACCTCAATCAACACCACATCTGCCATCTTCAACCAATGCCCTACCAGACTGAAATCAATACCACCACCACCTTCAACCACTTCCAAAATCGACCTCAATCAACACCACCTCTGCCACCTTCAACCACTGCCCTACCCGACCTAGATCAATACCACCACCACCACCTCTTTGCACTGCCAAAATCGACCTAACTCAACACCATTGCCACAACCTCTTTACACTGCCAAAATTGACCTAAATCAACACCATCACCACCACCTTCAAGAAACCACCACCATCAACGTCTGCCACCATCATCAACCATCTACCACCACCAAAATCACCCAAAATCAATACAACCAAAAAACGCCCAAATAAAAAATACTGCAGAAAAAAGAGAGAGGAGGCAGAGACGAACGTCGTCGGTGTCGAAGAGAGAGGCGATAGAGACGAACGTTCACAGCAGCGTCGCCTCCAATGGATCGCGACGAATGGCTCGCGACGCTGTGTTCACAGCAGCGTCGCCTCCCTAGTCCTCACTTCGGCGTCGGCACCAGCCCAACAGCAGCGTCCGGTTGCAGAGAGGAGAAGAGATCGCCGGCTATTCTCTTCTGGAGAAGAGAGAAGACGGAAGAAATGTTTGGACTTGGGTTGTGGGAAGAAACCGGCATTTTGGAACAGTAGCATGTTTTCCAGATTTTTCGTGTTTTGTACAGAAAACATCAAAAACGCTAAAAACATCATTTTGTGTTTTCAGTGCAATTTTTTTTTTTTTTTTTGTGTTTTCAAAAATTCGTTTTCGAAAATAGGAAAGAGAACGCGTTTTGGACGTTTTGGAAAATCGAAAACAGAAAACGGCCCGAAAACGATAAAGAGAACATGCCCTTAATGTTTTTAATATTAGAATGACCGCAATGTCAATTGATTATGATATCATGTGAAAAATAATTGTCAGAAACCTGCCATATTAAACTTCTGCTTGCATATAACTTGAAGGTATGCCACTAGAGCTGGTGCTTTCTGTAACTGCCATAAGGAATATGATGAGCTATCTGTTTGGTGTAGACGATTTTGATATAGATATATATGGCATGCATCTAAACGCATGTATAGGACTGGAATATTTTTTGTCATCTCTGCCTTGGGAGGCTCTGATCTTCCGCTCTAAAATTGAACTACGAAGATTTTTTTTACTAACTTAACATGCTATAATACACATTTAATGAGACTTAAAATACTTCCAATCATTTAGCTATCGAACTTGTTTATATTTTTGCTCTTGTCCTTGGCCTAACATGATCCTGGGAATGACTATCCTCAAGGATCAGTGCACAATGTCTGCCTAACCCCCACCCCCACCCCCACCCCGCATATATGATGTTCTGATTTTGGCCTAGACCTTATTTAGAACTTTTTGCTTCACGATTTACTTATGGAGTTACATGCATAAATATTTGTTTGGTTGAAAATGATATATGGAATCACATAGCACAACATAATTACTTCCCCGAGGAGATTAGGAGGGACTTTGTAAAAAAATTCAACAGAGCCAAAATAAGGTTATACCTGAGTGGAGAAATTCACTAAACTTTAAAATGCTCCAAAGAATGAATAGATTAAACCTGCAATACAGAATTCAGTCAAATTTTAAATAACAATCCGATTAGTAAAAATACACTTATAGCATCCCCTCTAGCTTGTTGTTCCTTCTTCTTGTGATCAATAAGAGCCAACAATTTTATTTATTCAGCATAAACTCCTGACTTAGAGTTCTACATGCTAGAGAGTAGCTAAGACTCTCAAACTTTGATACTTCTCACAGGGGCGGACCCACGATGAGTCCAGCGGGGGCGGCCGCCCCCACTGAAAAATATATATATATATTTTTTTTTTACAGTTTTTTTAGCTTATTTTCTATCTCGAATGCAGCCAGGATCTAGTGAAACTCATGTTTCGTATGTGATCTTTTTCTCTTTAATCTTGTTACATATTCTTCAATCTCATAGAGTTGGATGGTTAAATTTTCTTCCCACTTGAATACAGTTTGCCAGAAGGGTTTGGAGATGATTTGACAATTGAAGTCCATGATTTGAAAGGAAAGTATTTTGGCCACGTAGTAGTTCAGGTGGCTAATATTGCTAAAGAATTGGTATGTTATATAAATCTCATTTTGACCACCTGTGATTACAAAAACTGTTGCATGGCCAGAGTGAATATATTTGTGGGTTTGATGCAGGGTGAGAGGCTTCATTCATGGCCTATATAGCATGAACTAGTTGGGAAAATGCAATGAAATCTAAACTATTCAACAACTCCAAAGAAAAATTTTTTGAGGGCGCTGCCCCCGAACCCCCGTAGGCCCCCCACCCCTTCAACTTTGGACCATTCTACTTCGACAGGCTGGCTCCGCCCCTAATCTTGCCCCCACTCAAAATTAATCTAGGTCCACCCCTGACTTCTCACATTTCTAGAACTATGAAAATTTTAAATGATCCAAGGTACCACAAAAGATAGTACAATTCTATGACATTATATGAAAAAATAAAATTCTTAATCCACACGCCTATAACGGGCTGTCAGCGATGTACGTGCATTTTTCCCTCATTTGCCCTCACATAATTCCTTTCCTCACCTAAAATCAAGCAACACTTTTCTCTCATCTTTCCACACAAAAACTCTCCAATTCCATATTCTCGTTTTCAACTACATTTACTCCATTTTCCCTTTAAGTTCTACCGGACAAGACCCTTAAATTTTAGAAATTTAGCCCATGTTTGGTACACATTAAAATTTGCATTTTCATTTTCAACCACACATTCTTTAATAGAATAATATTTTTCATTATATCAATAACTTTTCCTTCTTTTTCAACCACACATTCTCTATCAATCTACTATTTCAGAATATATTATTCCAAAATAATGTGACTCAAACACACCCTTAGTATAATCAATTGATCCTACGGACCTACGTAAATCCGTCTATGGAAGAAAAATGTACAATTACTTAACAAAAAAAAAGAACAATGTTAAGGAGGATTGAGTGAGAATCTAACCAAGAAAGAAGATATACGAAGACAACTTAGGCAGAAATCGACGGAGTACCGGGCAAAACGTGACAACAAACTTGTGATTGAAGATCGACGGTGACGGCAATGTCGACAGTTAGAGTAGTACCAGCCGAAGATGAGAGAAATAAGGTTAGAGACAGATGGGTGGATTTACAAAAGTGGTCAAGTTTGAAAAGTTTTCAATTTTTCTCAATAAAATGGGGGTGTGTTGGATCGGTTTTGATGGGTAAATGAAGTGAAGTGAACCGACCTAACCCATTTCAAAAGTCAATAACCGAAACCCAACTAAAAAACATGCAAAAAAAAAAAAAACCAATGATTTGAGCCAATTTTCAAGGGTAATCCCATAACCCAAATTGATCCAACTGGATCATAACAAAAAAAAAAAAAAAAAAATGAAAAAACCAAACTAACCCAATTCTAGGGAGAAATTAATATTTAATTCATGAATTGACATTTGTACTTTTTCAAATGAGTAGTATAGGTTATGTGTCAAGTTCCTATTTGTCAATACAATTTTTAATTATGATTAAAAATTTGTTTCCATGGTGGAATTTCAAATTGTTATTAAGGGCATTTTAGTCTAAATTTTAGCAAAATGGACATAGAAATTTTTGACATTTTTGCAAATGACGATGTGAAAGTGGTCATTTTTTGTAATTTTCTCCTTTGAAATTGAGATGAACCCAATTATTTTGTAGAACTATAAGAGCATAGATCTAATTGAAATTAAACTAATCTTGTTCAAGAAGTGATCGATCTATAAACATGCTTGTTGTCATGTTCTCAATGTTCTATTTTCATTGCAATTGAAACATGCTTGTTTTCTTGTTAGAACTTGATATTTAAATGAATATATTGCCTATGTTTGAGCTTTATTTTTCTCAAAATTTATTTTTTTTAAAAAAACTCATTTTTAACACATTTTCTCATAAAATAATTTTACACGTAAATCCAAAAAAAATCATATTTTTTAATCACGAGTTTTTTTCAAAAAAAATCACTATTGCAAAAATGTGGCTCGAGCAGGGGTATTATGTTTTACATTTTTAGTTTATGTGAGTTTTACATGTTGCATCATGCTTCATTTAACACTTAAATTGTGTTTCATACTTAATACAATTATATTGCAATAGGATTTTTTTTAATATGGCAACGCATCGTTGGTCTGCACTAATGTGTCAAACTATGTTTATAAACATTACTAGTGAGACGCTTGTATTATAATATAGTTAACTACGTAATAGTAAAGATATAAAAAAAAATTTATTTGTGTTAAACATTGTTTACATCAAATATAAGCATGTGTTGCTACATATTTAATCATTTCCGAGTTGGAGAAAATTTGTCATATCTCACTTGATAGTGAAATGTAAACATAGAGAGATAATTTGCATTACTCTATGTTGAATGACAATTCGCAATACTCTGTTGAATGAAATATGTTCAAAAAGAAAAGCATCTGTAGGTAAAACTAATAGATCTGCAACCCTTTTTTCTTTAGAAAAAATCATATGTACAGAAAATTTCATTACTGAAGATTTACAGATGGCAGCATCTGATTGTATATGTTTTTTGTGCTTTTTGTCATGGACAAATGAAAAGTCGCCAAATGTATATTTGTAGAAAATCTATGAACTAAAATGTGTACCTCTACCATTGTTCTTTTCTTTAATACTAGTGAGGTAAATGTACGTTGTACGTTAATTGGATAATGTTAAAAATAAGTGTTTTAACAAAATAAAGAATAAACTTATAAAAGTCAACATAGAAATTATACATATTTAGGATCGTTATCAAATGCAATCCATTTGTTTATATTTTAAAAAAAAAAAAAAAAAAGATATACTATCTTAATTCAACCTTGAGAATATGAAAAATTGTATTTGAAAATTCTCAATACATTACATACAACATTAATCTAATATGACAAAATTGTTCACTAATTCAAAAAGGAAAATAACATTTTGACATAGTTCTAATATTTCAATCATAGATCTTTGAGACTTTTGCAGATTGAGTAAAACATCAAAACAATGAATATCAGCTCACCAGTGAATATATTCAGGATGACATTAACTATTATTAGTACGATGACATTAAAGCACGTATGGGCAGTGCCCTCATGGGGTTCGAGGGCAACACCCAATCGACCTAATCAATTAGGTCGCGGGGCAACGCCCCCCGGTGGTGATCGACATGATCTGTCAAGTCACGGGGGTTGAGGGACAACGCTCCATCGTGACAAAAAAATAAATGAAATTCAGTATTTGACAAAAAAAATAAGAAATAATTCAGTAATAATTTCTTCCAAAAATATGAAAGTATTTTTTTCTAGCAAAAAAAAAAAAGTTGGCAGACACGGTGTCCGCCGTGTAGCGCAAAGACACGGGCGTGTCTCCATCCCATCTCCGTCCCGTGTCTCCGTGTGGCATGGAGACATGGTGGCCGCGTCTCCGTGACACGTGGAGACACGAAGCACTGTGCACGCACGGCAACAATTTTTTTTCTTGAACCAGCATTTTATCATATACAACGGCGAGTTTTAAAAATCGACGATAGCCATCAATTAAGTGTACATGGTTACCAAAACTCGACATATTTATTACAAAACATAACATTAAGTTTTAAGGATTAATGGTAGACATCAATTAAGTTTACCTGGTGCAAGATTTACTGTATTACAACAAGAGCAGCTCACACTTGTAGCACCATAGGTGTACATCAACAATGTACAACAACCTCCACATATCAGTTAGGACATTTCCATTACTGAGAGTAGGGAGATTTAAGTCATGTATAAAACATATAAAACGTTGGAACGTCCAATGCTCAGTCTGATCATAATAGCTTTGCTGAAATTCCGAATTCAAATTTACCTGGATGGGGCACAGAATTGATGGTATTACACACGGCGCAACGCACATTTGTTGCTCCACTCGGGTACATAAGAAGGCTCATACACCCATTGCAACTATGCATTCCTGGAACCATTTTAAATTATTACTTAAAAAGAAGACACATCAGTAAAATTAACAAGAAATTAAAATTGGAACGAAATCAAAGTTTCTAGAGAAATTGAAATTCTAGAGTACTTACCAAATATTACAGTAAAAACGGATCTAGCCTAACATGTTAATATATAAATTACAAAAAAATAATAGAAAAATATCACCCGGATCATGAAATAAATCAGAAGAACTTGATCTTCAAGCCCATTGTTGAATTCTTTAAAATTTTGTTGTAATTGACTTTCAATTTCTTGTTAGGGCTTGATCTCCTCTCTCAAAATATAATAATTAGCCTCTTGTTTTTGATGAATTTGATGAAATTATCGTGTATGAAGAGGTAAGAGAGGTTTTTTTTTCAATGCCTGTCTCTCGTTCTCTATTTATAAGAGCCAGAAAATAGGTCAAAATCGCGTCCAATTTGGTTTCCAAATGAGTTTGAATCGTGAAAGGAAACTATAGATTCTTCTGCGAAAAAGGCATGCGTGCGCACCGTAGAACCAAATGACTCTCGGGTTGGAGAAAATAAGGTGTTGCGCGCGCGCAGGTTTGTCTCCGAACAACTTTCGATATTTTGGTCATAACTTTTTCTACAAGTATTCAATTGAGTTGATTCAAGATGAATTGTAACTTTAATTCAAAGGTCTACAATTCATTTAGAAATACAAATTTTCCAATTCAAATGATTGCTATCCGAAAAATAGGTTTCAAGTTGAGACTAAAAATCCGTAGCATAACTCATTCGGCTGGAAATTGACTTGTGAAAATACTTCTACTATATTTCACTCATTTGACCTCCAATTGCATCCAATTGATCCTATATGATCTTCAATTATCTCTTTGTGGTCCAAATCATCTATTGGATGTTTACACTTTGGTCCTCAAATTTTGAATTTCCTTCGTTTTCGCACGTTTTTCATTCCATTCTTCCAAATCCACCAATTTGCATTGAGTTCAACCTAGCAAACATAATTAACACAAAATTAAACTATAACTCATCCAAATTACTAACAAAAACTCTCATTTAATGGTCTAAATAAGTGTTCAAAATACACTTATCAGCATTCTCCAAAAAATGGGGCTCGAACAGGGGCATAAATGTTAGTATGATGAGACTAATGATGATTCTAATTTTGTTACTGTGATGAAACCAAATTATTCTGTAGCACTATAACAACATGGATCTAATTGAGATTGAACTAATCTTGCTCAAGTGATCGATCTATTTGAGTTGAAGCATGCTTGTTGGCACGTTCTCAATGTTATAGTTCACTGCTTTGAGACATGCTTGTTGTCTTGTTATAACATGGCACTTAAGGTGTGTTGAGCCACATCATTTTATTCAAACTATTTATAAACCCTTCCTAAACATGATTTTAAGGTGTGTTTAGCCACATCATTTTTGAAAGAATGTATTCTGGAATTATAGATTAATGGAGAATGTGTGGTTGAAAAAGAAGAAAAAATTATTGATGTAATGAAAAATATTATTTTATTGAAAAATGTAGAATTGAAAATGAATAGAAGAATAAGAATGAATATTTTAATGTATATCAAGGGGACTTTCTTCATATATATAGCCCTCATTTGATCTGCATTATTTTCTTATTAAAATAAAAAATATGACCGTTATCCATCACATCAACGTTTAAATTCAAATTTCTATCTCTTATGTGTGCTCCAATAACGACTACATTTTTTTGTTCACGCAACATGGCCATATATATATTTCACTCGTTAACTCCCGTCTACAGTTCTACGGTTCTACCTGTTTCCGCCATCCATCTGCTCCCCAAATTCAAATTTGGGTGTCGCAAACCCTAGCGCTCTCTCTCCCTCTCTCTCGCTCTCTCTACACACGTATTCATCTATTTTGTCTCTCTAAAAAAAAATTCCAATAATCGTGATGAGGAAGGGTACTAAGAGGAAGACAACTCACAAGGACGAGGCACCGACACAGCCGGCTGAGGAGCCGAAGAACGACCCGAGCCAATCGGTTCAGGAGAGCAAGGATGGGCCGTCAGCGGAGAACCACGTAGAACAGCCGGAAAGGGAGGAACCCATCCAGAAAGACGAGGCGGAGAAGAAAGTTCAGGAGGAGCCGACTAAGAGAGCGGCCAAGGGAAAAGCTAAGCGAGCTAAAACTGCTAAGCCTGAGGCCGAACCTCAGTATTTTCCCGAGAAGCGTAATTTGGTAAAAAAAAAAAAAAAAAAAAAAGACTTTTCATAATATATACAAATATACAGTTTTTGTTTTTGTTTTATGCAAGCATCAATGATAAATGTATGCGACCATAGAGACATTACATTATCTAGTTGATTCATGCCTGTGATAAATTCATGCTTTTTATTCATGCCTGTGATACACAAATATACAGTTTTTTTTTTTTTTTTTTAATTCTAATTTTATTTAATTTCTACACTAATGTTGTTCAGGAAGACCTATGGCAACAGGTTTTTCCAGTTGGTACAGAGGTTAGCATTTAATTAATTTCTTATATTTTAAGCAGTCATGGTTTCTTTGACGAACTATGTTAGTACTATTATGTTTGGCTTTTTCTTTCCTGAAATTCTTTTCAATGCCAGTGGGATCAATTGGACACGGTGTATCAGTACAATTGGAATTTCTCAAATCTGGAAGTGAGTTGCCTAACTCTCATTGCCCTGCTATTTTTTAAGCAATGCAATATATTTAAATTTATTTTCTGTGTGTAGTGGCTTTAGTGATTCTCAAAGTAAATTTTTAATGCCGTGTTTGTTAGTATGGAATTTGAATTCATGACTAATCAATTTAAGCCCTTGTATGACCTCCATTTTTTAAAACTCATTTCACCACACATTTCACCTGGTCCACAATTTTTATCAACTTTTCAACCACACATATTATTAACTTTACCAATATGTACTAAGACCTCGCTTGATCCTCATTTTTTTAAAATATATATTTTTCTCTTTTTTTCAACCACACATTCTTCAATAAAATAATATTACACACAACCCAAAAAAATTTCCATCATTTTTAACCACATATTCTCTATCAATCTACTATTCCAAAATACATTCTACACAAAAAATATGGCTCAAACATGCCCTAATTTTTTTTTTTTTTAAACAAAGCCAATCTTATCAGGGGCTAAATTCTATTAGCATCAGCGCTAATGCTGATTTCAAAGCCTCATTATCCCTCTGCCAAATGCCTCATAAGGAATTCCAGTGCTAACATTGCTTGTGGCAGGACGCATTTGAAGAAGGTGGAGAATTATATAATCAAAAAGTCTACCTCTTTGGCTGTACAGAGCGTAAGTGGCAACTAAAACTTGACTGCTTCCTTTTTTGTCTGAAAATATCAAACGGATTGTTTTCTTATTGTAATCCAATTTTATTATGCTGTTTTATTGGGTGACATGAATAGTGACATGGCCAATGAATATTGGTTATACTGGTTATCTTTTAAGCCTTTTTCGCTGACTTGTATTTGTTTATTTATTTATGCAGCGCAATTGGTCTCTTTCCAAGGTCAAGGGAAAGTTACAATGATCCCTGTTGTGGTTGCTGTAAGTCCTTAATAACGTCTTCCTCGCACATAGATGGTTAACCACTTTTCGTGTTTGTATTATTTATATGTTATTTTTCATTAGTTTGTCTTATTGGATCATAATGCATTGAAGTTAGATTGGTGCTACTTTTTTTTCTGTAAAGAATTTTTATTAATTTCTGAGATACCTTATTTGTGCTTTGAAAATTCCCTATGAGAATGAGATCATCATTGTTTTGAACTTTGAACATTTTCATTTGATGTGGTGTTGCCTTTCAAAATCTGAATTGAACTTTTGCCATTTTTTATCATTGAAGTTTAGGGACTGGTAATCACCTTCAGTACTTTCTTTCTAGGAATAATAGCTAATACATCTTGTGTTTTTGTCATAGAAGAAGAAGAAATTAAAGAAATCATGGTCATCTGGTAACTTGCATTTCACATGATGATAATTTCAGTTCTTAGGCTTATCTGTACTGTACATCTCAAAGTTTATGGAATTGCAGATAAACTTGAGATAAATAAACTCATTATTTAACACTTCTGCATTGGCATGCATTAATGTTGGCACTAGTATCACCACTGTTTGTGGCTTGGGATGAAGTAGTTTCTAATATTACTGGTGTACTTCTAAATGTTGTTGATGTGTATTATAGTATTGTGGCTTCAGTTAAATTCTATCTGCATGATTTATTTATTTATTTTGTTAATTTTTTATTTTCAATCAGGTGGTATCTCCTTTTCCTCCTTCAGACAAAATTGGAATTAAATCAGTACAGAGGGAGACAGAAGAAATTGTTCCTATGAAACAGATGAAAATGGATTGGGTTCCATACATCCCACTGGGAAATAGGTATTAAATTGCCCTTTGATTTTGCTGTGCGTTGCTTTCCTTATTCAAATAGACGACAGTTCTGCAATTTCATTATTCGACAGGGATTCTCAAGTTGAAAGACTTAAATCTCCAATTTTTATTTTGAGCTGTACCCAGAGAAGGTACAATTCTCCCTCTTGCCTTTATCCATGAATAGATATATGCTAGAGAACAAAAATTACTTTCTGCTTGGCTGACCTATGTTTTTGTGTTCTTCAAGTTGTCTTTGCTAATTTTTAACTGCTTTTTGGGATTCAGATACATCAACTGTACTGTCTTTTGTATTATGATAGTCTTAAATATATCATTTTCATTTTCATTAGATTGTCTGCATGTGTGCACGTGAATTATAGTCCAATATAATTTCTCCCTTCAAGGTTGTTCATGTGATTAGAATTTTATAGGTTCTAATATCAGTTTATTTTTAGTTTGGAGTTGCCAACTAATTTATTTAGCCACCGTTTGGTGTAGATAAAAAAAAGATCTTTAGTAGATTTTGATAAAAGTTATGAAATGGTTGAAAAGTTGTGGGTCTCACGTAGTTAAAATTAATTGTTGAATCTAATTCGGATTTTAATCGATTATTTAAGATGCACTAAACAGAGGCTTAGTGATTGCAGTATCTTGGGCACAACATCTATCCACACTATATTTTGTACAGTTGGGTCTATAGGTCACAGTATCCATTAGTTATTAAGTTATTTAATTTAATGTGTAAAAAGCAAACTTGAATAGGCGAAAGAGAGGTTTACATTCTGAAAACTGTTTTGCAGGGCTGGTTTAAAACATTTGAAGTTGGAGCGTGTGAAAAAGTTTGAGTACTGCTTACCTTGTGAGTGATTGTCTCCCCCGTATAATATTTACTATATTTCGTATGTTTCGGATATAACATGCCCCTTTCTTTTGTGCTATTCGAAATATACACTTTGGCACCTAAGATTTCTCTGTTTGCGTACTTCTTCAGTAGGATATTATTAAGGTGACGGGAATTTATCTCGTTCTGTTATCATTCTGGTGTTAAATTAGCATTTGAACAATTTAGAAGTGCTTCTGTGTGATATATTAATCATCTCAAGCACACCAAGCAGAATTTAGGTTGACAGCACCTTTTATGTTTTTGCAGACTTCTACCATCCCCTTCAGGAAGATGAACTTGAACAGAGCACAATAGTGCAAATTTTATTTCCAATAGATCCAAAGCCGGTACATTTCTTCTTGCAGTTCTGATAAACATACTCCTTAGTCATCTCATAATATGTTCAAGTAGCAAATGTTTAGATATTATATGAGAGGTTAGGTGAATCTACACAACATGCACAACAGACTTGTAGGATCAGTTTAGGGTGCTATATAAAAAATGGCAAGAAGCTGACTTTGTTTCAAACCTCTCTCCAGGTTTTCTGTGAGTTTGATTGGGAACTTGATGAACTTGAGGTATGCAATTGCAATTTATTTTTGTATATTACTGCCTGATACTTTGCAAATTTAGGACCCTCATTTTTATTGAATAATGCATTTTTGGAATAGTAGATTGATGGAGAATGTGTGGTTAAAAAACAAGGAAAAACTTTGGGTTTTATGAGTAATATTATTTTATTGAAGAATGTGTGGTTGAAAAGAAGAGAGAAAAATATATTTTGGAAATAATGGGGATTAAACAAGAGCTTAGATTGTGGCTTGTATGTTCCATTAACTATCCCAACTGTTGAGAACCCTCTGACTAAGTCAAATAAATATTATGTAGGAGTTCACGGATAAACTTATTGAGGAAGAGGAGTTGGCTGCAGATCAAAAGGATGCCTTTAAGGTAATCTTCACTATATATGCACGTAAGCAATGTTTGAAAACCCATTGGTGAACATACTAAGAAGATTAATGGAATCCTTTTTGATTTAGGATTTTGTTAAGGAGAAAGTCCGAGAAGCCAAAAAAGCTAATCGTGAGGTACTTGCAAAGAGACTTTCTGATGAAATTCTTCTTGATTATTCTGATCATGCATGTTTTGAATTTTCCTGTATATATAGGCAAGGGAAGCCCGCAAAAAGGTGTTGGAAGAAATGAATGGAGACACTAAGGCTGCATTTGAAAATATGAAATTCTACAAGTTTTATCCTGTGCCTTCACCTGACACTCCTGATGTATCTAAAGTCAAGGTAATATTGTGCTTCTTCATTTTCTTTTTAATTTTCTCGGTCAGAGGAGGACTCGTCTTTGCAATTTTTTTCTTTTGAGGACTTTTTAGATATATAGGATGTACTGTTTATAGTTCTAAACGCCTATCAAGTACACCTGCTTAACAGATAATCAACTTCAGTTGAATGTGTTTGCTCAAACGCTGGTAGTTCGTTATTAGTTTCTGGTTTTGCAGAGCTAGGGGGCACGTGTTGTTTTAGTTCAATGGTAAAGAATTTGCATGTATGACCCATTGTTACATAAGGGCTTTCTTGCTGAACAGCTGCAGATATGCGGTTAAGTTATTGGGCAGCGTGACTTTCAACAATATGTTTGTGAGTTTATTCTGAGCCGAATAGGGATGTCTTTCAAACGTATCTAGTTCACCAAGTTTTAGCAATTATAATGATAACCATGCCATGCGATATCCAAAGATTAACTTGCTGCGTCCTTATATATTGAGATTCCATCCTTGGATCATAACATCCTTCCATCAAGAAATTTCCTGCCTCCTGATTTAAGCCTTCCTAAGCTAAATACAAGTTTTTTTTATAGTCACTTGATTTTTTTCCTTCTTTCTCAATTAATAAATCTAATCTAACTGGAGTACTGTGGCAAAACTCACGTACATAAATTTCCATTGATCTTTGATGATTGTTGAAACCCCAATTAGATGTTCTTGAATAGCTCTATATAATGTCCATATTTTCGAGTAGATAGGGTTGGCAATGTAACTTTACCTGCCATGTCTTTATCCTTTTTTCCGTTTGAGGAACTTTCTGTTGGGCTCCACCAGCGATCAAACTTGGATGATTATACCCAGAGCAAAAGCATTTACTTATATGCTAAAATTACAGTCATGGTATATATTCTTTAAGCTGTCATCGGTCTTGGTTTGTGAACCACTCAGATCTGTACAAGTAAACTTTATTTAAGTTAATGATGATCGAAGTTCTGCTTTGTTTATATATATATATATAGTTTCCCATATTGCGTGGATGCATATTTCTAGGTCACCTTTCTTCAAATTATTTGCAATGACAGAGATCTTTTTGTCATCCGTGTATTTCTATCTTCCAAGGATTTTTTTTCATGTTTTCACAAAATATGATAATTGAGGTTCTGCCTAGTTATTTTTGCCTCACTGCTACTTTATAATTATAATAACATTGATCTTAGTGTTCAGCAATAACATTACATGAGAAAAATAATATTTCTAACATGGCAAGAATGGCAGTACAATTACTGTACTGGCTTATGATGAGAGATTCTTGATACACAGAATTTGCCCTCACATCTAGCTGTAGTTCACTTGGGACTCACATAACCGCACCCACTCCCCACCCCTGGAGAATTAAAAAAGATATGTCTTATTCTTAATAAATTTGGGGCTGGCTTCTTGAACCATTCCATGCTCCATCATTACATCTATATAAAGATCCATTGAAATCAAATCCTCTGTAACCACGCCATTTCATGTTATTTGATCCAACATTTCCCTCTCATAACATTTTCTAATAGGATCCTGGATCTCTTCGCTCTCTAGGTCTGCTTAAGACCATCCAAATAATCATCCTCTTATGGATGCAATAATTACTATCATTTACTTTTGTGGCCTCACTACCTGTGTTGGAGGACCTTTGGCTATATGATTTCTTTACTATCATTGTGTATAACATACTGACTTGCAAATCTGTCTGTTGGCGTTAATTTTTTTCGTTCTGTGTAGATTATGATTGATGTCATGTTCAGCTCTTGCATAATATCTTCTTCACACTACATTTGAAATTAGAATGGAAGGAATAGTTCTTGAAAAACTTCCTTTTTGTGTATTACTGGACATTCGAGGTTATTAATATAACAGGATCTGTGTGTTCCACTATAAATTTACTAGTATCATTGGCCATGCCATGTTCACTTATTATCTGCATATTCTAAATGCTCTGCTTAATTTGTCCCAGGATAGCTTTAGGTTTCTTTTATTTTTAGTGGCCTAGCTCATGATAAAAAAAAAGTATTCCGAAATGAATATTGTGTTAGTGAAGGATTCACTTATTATTCTTGGCATTATCTTTTATCTCTGTAGTTCTAAGTAGTAAATTATTTGTGAGACCCCAAATTAATGTACCACATGGTCCACATCCGATTTGGAATTTAAATATGGGCTTCAAGGGGGTGGACCCTCTTTGCCCTAGCGTGACATCATCTAATGCTTATTTTTCATTTCAATGGGTAAAATTAGCATTATCAATTCTCGTTTTTCAATTTCCCAAGCTTCTAAGTTTTGATAGTTAGGCCTCCTAGACACCAAATTCTGAAGGAGGCTTCTCCTTGTTAGATTTTTATTTTGATGTATTATTAATTTGGTAGGTTACCAATACATGTTAAAGTTTGACCGTTTTCTGTTTTGCAACTTGAATTGCAGTCTGCCTTCATCAACAGATACTATGGGAAGGCTCACAAGGTTTTATGACATGCCAACTTTAGGTTTTCTGTCAAGAGAGAGCATCTCTTACTTGCAACTGTGTACTTGGTGGTAGATTTTAGCTCCGGAGAGGAATGGAGCTGCACAAACAAGTAAATTTATCAAGGACAGGACTAGTCACTTCTTGCCTTCTAAATTATAAACTTGTTTTAGACTAGAGAAGCCAGGGAAGAAAGCAGAAAAAATGTTAATTGTCACCATGCCCTTCTCTAGTCATAAAAATATAATTCGAGGTTCTCAATTTTGGTACCAACTAATTAAATTCACAAGCTGTGAATTCTTTATTCCATTCTGGTTGAATGCTCATCAAATTTTAATCTTCTTTGGTAGTTGTTGCTACCAAATACAAGTCTTGTAAGATTGGTGGTTATGGATAGTTTCATACCTCTTCTAATAAATCAAAGATTTATAGTTGGTCGGCATCTGAGTGCTCTATGATGCATCTCTACCATGTTTATTCTGTTGCCAAACCTTGCAGTGATGCACGGATGCTGGTATTCTTTACCGTTTAGAAGTCAAGATCTAGGCTCAAGGTACTTTTCATGAGTATGATCTGTATCCCCACCATGATTCCAGCACTGGTACTATCCTGCTCCTTATGCTGATTAATGCATCACAAATGTTTTCTACCCCTTCTCTTCCAACAGCAGCTGATATATGCCTCAATTACTTAAATCAAATGTTACTCTGGTACAATGTGGACATGGACATTGCTATCTGCTCTTGACACTACATCATTTTGGTGGAATATATGGGATTACTAAAATTTTCTTCTTGACTAGTGTGCAACCTTGTATGTCAGTTTAATCTTTCCTTCTAGTTCATCATATTTTTATTGGAATTAGAAATCAATGCCATGACTTAAGTGTTTAATAATCACATCAGTTAAGTTGTTTTTCAGCTAACTAAATTATTTCTTTATTATAGAGTTATTACATTATAGCATCTTGATAGACTGCTAGTTAAGTGCTTTTGATTGGCTTTTTGGGCAGCATGATGCTGCTCATTTGTGACCACTGAATTTTTCTCCCCAAATCTAGAACAGAATGTGTAGGATGACAGAGAAACAGATGATAAATGGAACTGGTTACGACAATGTCCCAAGATACTTTGCCTAGTCTTCGCTGATAAAAACAAGCGAGACTGAACCAGAAATGAAGAGAATGAAAATCATATGTAGAGTTCTAGAATGATCTGAAAGTATGTTTTGTACGTCATAAATAGTAGTAGCTTTTGATTTTTTTTAAGTAATTTTGTGCATGAAAAAAGGAATAAATGAACAGGGATGAAGCATCACCTTACACTCCCTCCGTCCCACAGATTCTAGCATGGTTTGGATATGTCCATTTTTATTTTTAGTGACTTGACCAAGTTCTGGAATAATTTGTGTGCATACTCCCAAGTTTTTGAATCATTCGTATGCATACTGACAAGTTTTGGAATCATTGGTATCGCTGCAAGTACTGAGCATGTAAAGTCGACCAGCAAGTAATACGAGTTTTCAACTTTAATTCTTAAAAGAAAGGTGGGTTGCTAACCATCTGTATCATGGATCCTCAATTCGTAGATTCGTGATCGCTTGAGTTCATCTTAGAAATCAGTTCTGAGGATAAGTTCTATAAATGGTAACATCAGGGGTACTCAAAATCTCCAATGATTTCTTGAAATTCCTCGTGAAACAATCCGACTTGGTCCCAATATGGACTTTGCCAAAGATTAACATGACAAACGTACCAGCATGAATTGGGTGAATTTTCGGAACTAGGAGAAAGCACGTCATGACAACCAGAATCAATGCAAGGTTAAAGATAAAAGCTTACATTCACTTGAGAATTGAGAAACCTGCTTGAAAGTCTTTAATCGACCTACTGTAATAAAAATAAAAATAATAATAATAATCCAGCGGGAACCTCAAGTGAATGTAAGCTCTGCAAAAATAGGGATTTGGCATTATTTTTGTTTTCTGTAGAATAGCTTTTGGAAGAAGTTAGGGTCCGTTTGATTGCAAGGGTGAAAAATTGGTGGAAAGAAAATGAATTCCAGGGAAAATATTGCCTAGAACTTTTTTTCCAGGGAATTGTTAAATAAGTGTGTTTGATTGGTACAATTTTCCACCTGGAAAATTTTTTAAGTTGGTGTTCGTTTGACTTTGTTTTATATAAAAATTGTTCATTAAAGTGATAATTATTTCTATCAATAGGTCTAAAATTTGTTCTAATTGTAAAAGAAAAATTTTGAAAAAAAAAATTTTGAATTTTTTTTTTACCATACCGAATATCATTCGTTTGACTTTGTTTTGTATGGAAGTTGTCAGTAAAAGTGATTTTTTTTTTACCATTGTATCTAGAATTTGTTCTCATTGCCAAAAAAGAAAAAAAAGGTGGAAAACATTTTTCCACCAAATAGTTGGGAAAACAAAATCAAGTTTTTGTGCATAAAAGGGTTGTACTTAGAAAATGGTGGAAAACGTTTTGCCAAAAAAATAAAGAATATCAAACACTAACAAAGTTGGAAAATGGAAAATCAATTTCATTTTCCATGGAATTCCACCCTTATCAAACGGACCCTTAGGTCCGTTTGATTGCAAAGGTGGAAAATGGGTGGAATGAAAATGAATTTTGGGGAATTGAATTGTTTAAAAATTGTTTTGTTGGGGATTGTAATTAATTGTGTTTGATTGATATAATTTTTCAGTTGAAAAATGTTGAAAATTTGGTATTTATTTGATTTTGTTTTTCATGAAAATTGTTTATTAAACTGATAATATGTTTTATCGTTGGGTCTAGAATTAGTTTTAATTGCCAAAAAAATAAAAATTTAAAAAAATTACTGTCTAAATACCATTCGTTTGGTTTTGTTTTGCATGAAAATTGTTAATAGAAGTAATAAAAATATTTTACCATGGTGTTTAGAATTTTTTTTCAATTGTCAAAAAAATGTAGAAAATGAAAACTCGCCTATAAGGTAGGAAAATTAATTTCAACAATTTCATGGAAAATGTGCACGTGTGCCACTAAGAGAGAATTTTCCATGGAAAATTTGTACTGTCAAACAAGCAAAAAACTAGAAAACGGAAAAAAAAAAAAAAAAAATTCCTACTTCCATGAAAAATTATGGTTATCAAACAAGTCCTTATATTATTTTTATTTAGAAACTAATTTTTAAAAGTACTACTTATTCCAGAAGTGCTTTAGAGGAAGCCACATTGGAATATTTTTTTCGAAGGGTCCATTTGATTGCAAATGTGAAAAATGAGTGGAAAGAAAGTGTTTTAAAATGATAATATTTTCTACCATTGAGTCTATAATTTGTTTCAATTGTAAAAAAAAAAAAATTAAAAAATTACCAAACCAAATATCATTCATTTGACTTTATTTTGTATGGAAATTGTCCATTAAAGGGATTTTTTTTTTTTTTTTTTTTTATCATTGATGATATAATTTTTTTCAATTACAAAAAAAAAAAAAAGGCCTAAGAATTTGGAAAATCAATTCCAACCAAAACAACAAGAAAAGATTTTTCTCCAAAAGCTAGAAAATGTGGAAAGGTGGAAAAAAAAAATTCAGAAATTTTTTTGCTATCAAACAGATGCAAAAGTTGGAAAATAGAAAATCATGGCTATCAAACGTAGCCTTAAGGTATTTTTTTTTGTTAAGTTTTTAATTTAATTGGCAAGTCCATGAACAAATAGGACTTGAATTACTATGTTGTAAAAGTCAATGAGTAATTTGAAAATATTCTAAATTGAGTTATATTAAGTCTAGGATTCGAGAATGGAAAGAAGGAAAAAATGGCGTTGCAATTTCGCTAGACTATCATCATGATTTTGTTCGAGTGGCAGAAACAGAAACATTGTCGTTTGTCTAATGCCTTGCTTTCGCTCGAGCGATAATCTATCGTTTGTCTGTCGCTAAACTCTCGCTTGAGCGACAAGGTTATCTGAAAAATTTTAATTCACGTTTTTAAAGTTTTTTTATCTGGCCCATTCAACTCTAAACCTACACTATAAATATCAGCACACATCTGCACGATTTTTTCCAATGTTGAACATTGAGAAAACCTATACTACTTCATATCTACTTCATCAAATTGATTCATAGCTTTCAACCTTGATTGTTCGATTTGTTCTTGGTGGTGAAAATATCATATTCACTTAATCCAAATACCAAACTGTTACTTCCTAAACATCTATCAGAGTTCGGAGATCGATGGAAGGTGACTAGAGTTCCAGTTGTTGGAGAGGGCGGAGTTCTTCGTTGATCTATAGGAGATATACGAATTCATAAAGTCGGGTGTTGGTGCAGGGGCACACAATCCAAGATAGCTGTAGGAGTTATAGTCGGAGGTCAAAAAGTACTAATGGTAGTTGTGTCTGGCGAACTGTAAGTTCATAATTTGTTTATAATAGATTTTTGATTGACAAAGTGCCAGGAATTTTTACCACTTGGGGTTTCTTCGTGATCATTCTCTTCTTGTTATTATTTTCATATAATTGCGGTAATTTAAAATAGGAAAATTGAACTGTTTGATTAACTATTTAGAAATAATTAAAAGTGACTTTTCTATTTAATTTTTAATTTTTAATTCTACATAATCACTTATTTATCTCCCTCTAGGTGTAGTTTGGATCGAACCTCGTAATTTCAATTTTCTTCTAAAAGTTCTTCGAACTATCGAAAGCAATTTCATCAAATTAGTTAAACAGGTTCAAAAGCAGTTTTTGAATCTCAAAAGCTCATTTTGATTTTTTAAAAGCTATGCCAAATGGATCATTAAGAAAGTCTTTAATCGGCCCATGGTAAAGAGAAAGAAAAGAAAATAGTGAAATATATAATTGTCGGAATAAATGATTAATTATTTATAGGTGTGAATAAGAAAAGCTACGATTTTTGATATGATGCAATCTAAATCATTAAATATGAAAATATGTGATCTAATGTTCCATATTAATGCATATAAAAAGATGTATTCATTTGAAAATTTGTAGAAGGGACCTCTAGTTCCATATTTCCTATAGCAAATCAATTTAATTTATAATTGATTTCTAATTCGCTCATTTCTTCAAAATTCTGTTCAAATTATTTTAAAAAATAAAAAACCACGTCCGAGATTTTAGTTCGTGTCTATTCCGTTCGAGAAGAATATTGTCAACACTTTTGGTTTGATCGGCAATTCTCGTATAGTACAGTACTTACTTTGGAAAAAAACGTTGTATCTTGAGAGATAAATATTCAATTATCCTGTTGGATCTGTCTTGAGAAGATTTGCGACAGCATATATCGCTTCATTTTCATTCTTTTTATTTTTAATTTTTGGCACTAGTCATTAATTTGACAACAACATTAACCCTCTGAAGGGTATAACCGTATAACTTGAGACTCTATTCTCTAATCATGCGTTGTTACAGTAGTGAGAAGTCAAGAACAATTTAGCATAAGTTTCATATAAAATCAACAAATCAATGTATAGAGTACATGCTATAAATAGCCCTTTTTTTTTTTTTTCCACAATATTCAAAGTGTTTACCAGTTACCACTCAATGCCATGATGACCCTTTTAACATTTCCATCAATTCATAGCTCTTGCCAATGAAACCAGCAGACATCAAATTATCACCATACCCAATATTAACCTTGTAGTTACCTCCTTGGCCTTTTGAAGTCACTTGCGCATGAAAATCACTGTTAAAACTATGCAAATTATCAGTAATTTTATCAATATCAGTATCACTAGTAGGGGAGGGCTCTTGTCTAATGATAGTGTTCTTATCCCCCTCATTCTCTCTATGCTTGTTGAGATAAACTTTCAAAGGTCCAACGTAGTTTTCGAATCCCAATGTTGTCATAGCCCATAAGAGATCATCTCCATTGATAGTCTTCCTCTTTTCTGTTTGACATTTATCCGAGGCTTCGCCTGTGATGAAGCTAATGAACTCGGAAACACATTCTTGGACTGTTTCTTTGGCTTCTTTTGATATTTTTGCATTTGCAGGGAGGGATTTTTTCATGATCCGGCTTACATTCGCTATAGGAAGGAGTCGTTCTTGCTCCTTGCTATCCGAGATGTTACTGGACAATGGACTGTCCCCCGGACTATTTTGGATTCTTTTTCCTGTCATTGGGAAGAAATAGTTGTTTTGGGGTGGAAGAATGAAGATAATTGAAAAGCTTTTCGTGGGGGATATGATGGAAAGAATTCGGGGTTTTAATCTAACAAAATGTGATTAAAAAAACAATAGAAAAGAGTATAGGCGGTTTGATGCTGACAGAAAAGGAAATATAATGCGACAGTCAAAACTATCTGATGTCTCTAACATTAAACTTGTGATTAAATTGATTCAAGAAATTAGAACATATTATTTATTGAAATATTTTGCATTTGTCTACTATTAACCTTGGTTGTGTAAGGGTGTGATTTAGCTTGCATAGGTTTTGAACTGTTCATATTCGACTCAGTGACGTGAAAGACGTACGTCTGGAACTTGATTATTAGTTCAATGGAAGTAGCTTAGTTAATTTTAAAAATATCGAGCTTCGTTACTCTCAAAAGTTATATATTCT
Organism: Fraxinus excelsior; assembly: GCA_019097785.1. NCBI lineage: Eukaryota > Viridiplantae > Streptophyta > Magnoliopsida > Lamiales > Oleaceae > Fraxinus > Fraxinus excelsior. The sequence goes on along the minus strand of CM032623.1, from coordinate 8,728,992 downwards.
TCATGCGGATCGAATACCAACACGATAACTTTAGTATCAAGTAACCATGTCGTATATTTATCTGTCCAGATAAGTTTGCAGGCTGGTAAACAAGTTTGTGGACAAGAATATACAAGTTGACCAGACATAGTTACAGCTGTATTGTCTGTAGTCCAGAACTACAGACCGAAGAGGGCTTAAAAGCAGTGATGAAGACAATACGTAAACAACAAATGCTGACTTAAGATTCTTAAAACCATTAGACCTTTCAGTACAAAAATAATATAAACTCAAACGGGTATATAATATAGTATTTTTAGGCCTGCAAATAAAGTATAAGCTAAATGGTTCAAAGAACTATGCAAATTTTAACATATAAAATCATCCCTTCAGAGAGAGAATTTGTGTTCATAGAGAGATCACTCTTTGATATTGAAAAGAACTTGGGAAGGGCTGCAGTGAATGTGAAGATTTTCTGACAATGTAGGCATTAGATTCTTTTTGATAATTTCTCAATATTCCGCACATCTTTTAGGCTTCAAATTCATTAATAATTTTACCTTTTTCACGCACTTTTGCAAAGGAGAATAAATGCTTCCCTTGCGTACACCAGTGTCGTGATTATGCCCATCACATCTATCAAAAAGAGTCCGCATCTGAAACACTCGTGACCTATTTGTTATGTTAGAATGATACATTTAGTACGTATAACAGAATAAAAATGGTCAAATATAGTTTTACTTACGTGACTTGTAGGGCTTGGCTCGTGAACCCTTTATTTCTTCTATCAATATCGTCCTAGTCTAGTCACTTTTCTTTACCAAGGTTTGTGGAGGAGCGTGTTAAAGAGGGAAAAGGCTAAAAGGCGAGCTTGAATATAAGGTCATCTTTGCTTTAGTGCATGCTCAGCTGAGAACACCTATAATCTTCTTAGTACATTAAATTTGACAAGATTAAAAACTTCACAAAAAAAATACATTTTGTAAGGTACATCATGAATAGAAATTAAGTAAAAATCAAAGTCTTGTTTGATTTGCAAATTTAAAAACTTCCACTTTTGTTAGAATAAAAATCAATCCACTTCATGGTCACAATATAGCTGAAACTCATATGTTGAAACATGCCAAATGGCACCTTTAGCAACAGTTTCATTCTGCTCCTAATTTTTTTTTTTATCTGCAAACATGTGTAACCCTTAAAAGCTTGTTCCAGTCTCAACTTGATACATATGTGAATATAAAAACCCAAAGTCTCAAAAATAAATGTCATAATATATGAAAACATTGATATATTTTTTCTTGCATATTTTATTAAGTGAAGTTGTCAATGGTATCAGTTTGACATAGCCAGAAGCTTCAAGACTATTATTAATTAACAAAAACATGATTTATGTTTTGTTGCTAATATGAGATCCCATGTCTGTCAAATGAATTTGGATAAATCAGCTCGACGCCTTGAATCAGTACCTAACGGATGGAGGTCAGAGTCAGTCACTATGGGAGTCGTCGTAGGAAAATATCATTATGATACTACATATATAAGAAGTATTCTCTCTTGACGACAATGCCGCTAGACCAATCAATCAAGATTGGGACAAGATAGCTTAGGGCATAGGCATAAGATCTAAATGTCATCGTGACAAGTCACGATTGACATCACCAAACAACCGAATTTCATCAAACAAGCGATTACACAAGTTCTTAGGTCCAAACAATGTAGGTTGACATGATAAGGGCAAATGGTGGATGAAAAGGGACACCGGTTCCAAACCGATAATCGTAATAGTTCGGCACTATAATACTCTTATTTAGTTCAAATTCATAAAAATTGATCAACAAGTGCGACAGTTTATTATTATTATTATTATTTTGACATCAACATGTTAAATAATGAATCAGTGTTCTAATCGATTTATATCCCAATTGCGAGTCAATAAAATGGTGCATTGTTTGAATTATATAATATGGTAGCCTCTAGTTGATACGAGTTGACTAGTCCTTTAACTATTATTCTAGAACTTGTCATTGGTTTTTAATATGTCATAATTAATATTTATTAAAAATAATAATATTCATTTAGGCTACTGATAGGCGAGCAACATGTTTATCTTCGTATATTATATAGTTAGTAGGGGGCCGGCCACCTGAAACTTGAAGAGACATATAGGTAAATATATGACAAGATTACTCTATTTTAAATTATTGTATTCTGATTTTTCATATATTTAATTTTCTATCTTAGTTTTTTTAAAAAAAATTGCAAATAAATTTAGGTGAAGGTATGTATGAAAGGGTTGGATCCACCCCTACTAGTACTAGGTGTGGTCGAAGCTCTCTTAAGTATTATAAAAGTGTATATAAAAACAAATAGTTTTTGACCCGTTAAAGTTTGAATTTGACGCAAAAATTAATGAGCTTAGAGGCTCAATTCAACATCGAGAAATGTTATTATGAATCTAATTTTGACACGAGACTACATATCATTCTCTTCGGATCAAAATATGTCCCCTAATTTTGCAACTCGGCTTTTTCCTGGATACTCGAGTTCCACTGTTGGTTTATCGATTTCATATAATTCAAAAAACACTCGAAGCTTCGTGCTCATCTCTCATAATTCTTGAACGAGCAATCGAAAAGATTCTGGAATATTTTCAAGATTAGGTATTGTTCCTCCGATGATTGTAGTACCAACTACCAAGTACTTCTTGGTAAGCTCTCGTTCCACAATAATCACTATTGCCTCTAAAACATTTCATTACATATACTTAAAACGATTCATGTACGAGTGAAGGATGGTTGTAAAAAATTATGTTGGAACATCAAATAGAATACTGTCAAAATAAGACTGAAAAAGCTACTTATAACCTTAGCCAAACATGCCCCACATGACTAATTGTTCATGGGCCATGGCTAAATTTCAAGATTTATCACGAAACCAATTAGCTTAACATCCTGGATCAGATGTTACACTTTTATTAATTGGGTAGTGGGCTAAATGGCAAACTACTTTTCCTTGTAGCCTGTAGACTCGTTTCGTAGCGTGGATACTACACTATTAAGAAAGCGAAAAAAAGAAACTAAAAGTTTGTTCATTGTACAAAATATGCTCGACTTTTTAAAAATTTAGGAAGATTCCATTTCATTTTACTTTCAACAAAAGCCACCTAATGAGGAGCTTTCTGTACCTCTTTGCACTTTGAACGATTTCCACCGTTTCGACGGTCAAATGGCACTGCCTTTTCGACCAACTTTTAAATGCACTATAGCTCCCTTTCTCCCAAGACGGGTTGACCCAAAAAGGGCAAACTATGAGACATTCCACTATTTCCAAAATTCCGACTCGTTTAAAAATAAACGAGAATGTGATTTTGGTGTATTTGGTACATTGTACTGAATATTTTATGTACTATATAGTTAGTTTACAAAGTGTTCAAGAAGTACTCGATCATGTATAGGTTGAACTTGCGTCTTATCAAAATTGTCGAGTTTATGTCGTAGGTGAATTGTGTTGGAACAGAAAATATATTCTAACTTATAAATAAGAGTCTTTAATGAATATATTGTTAACTATCATTGATTGTTATGTCTATTATGAGTGTATTCATTTGTTATAAATTATGACTTCTTTCGTGAGTTTTCAAGAGTAAATTCGTAACTAGAAGTCACGAGATGATATGATGATAGAAAAGTGAACTACTCGCGCTTTAAAGACAAAAGATTCTCTTTGTTCTAACATTTCACGATCAATGTAGTGCGTTCAAAAGGATGAAACTTGTAAATTATGTAGTGACAAACGTGAGATTAAGGACTACAACTTAAAACGAACTATACATATAAGAATAATGTTAATTATTTCGGAAAGTACACAGATATGTTAATCATCAAAACAGGCCTAAAATTATTTGTTCACACTTTACCCAAAACTCTTTAAATAGTTAAATATCTATGAATCAATGTTAAATAAATTATTAATTTTGCTCAAACAATAAATTTCTCTGAATCCAACTCAGACCATTGCACTAAATTGACAATCGAGTTAAATATACAAGATTATAATTTATTTAAAATTCTTTAAGACTCAAAAGAAAAATATAAAATCAAACTAATAAATACTGATTTTTTTATTACACTAGTCAGAGTTGGATGTGCATTGTACGTTATTCTGAAATACTTTATAAGTACAGTGAAAGTAATATTTAACCATTCATTTACCCTTTTAATCTAAATATGAAAAAAATGCAAGTCCTTAAAAATAAATGTTTATTATTATATATGCACGTAAATAGTGAAATGCATACTTGAACGTAAGTATTAGAATTATAATTAAATACAAAAATGAAGATGATGACAAATATGATACATAAATTAACGTGAATGTTAATTAATTTAAATTAATACCAAGAAATATATATACGTGATAATGAATGTTAAAACATTTATTCTAAATGAATATAATTTAATTTTTCAACTAAGTGAAATTTGGTGCTAATTAGGATACATGGACGAGAATAATGAACTACATTCCTCAATGTGAAGTTCTAATTAATATTAATTAAATAAATGTGAATGTTAATTAATTGAGAATTAATAACAAGGACATGGACGTGAATGTGAATGTGAAATTATAATTAATATTAATTAAATAAATGTGAATGTTAATTAATTGATAATTAATAACAAGAATTTTTGTAGTATTTATTACAATTTGTAAATTAAATATATATTTAAAAACGAAAAGTACATTCAAAAATGAAAATTAAAATATTATTGAAATAGTTGAACTGTAATCGTTCAAAAAATGATTCTCACTTGATGTGATGATTTTTAATATATTATTATTATATATATTAAGAACCTTTGGTGACAACTTTTTTTTTTCTTCACAACTTTCTTCTCAAAATATACATTTAAAGGTGTTTGCTTTTTCTTGTACTCAAATCCATCCAGATCTCATCCCTAATTTTTGCAATACATGTACCACAATTAGTATGCATTTTTCATTTCGTAGAAACTAATTATTTAAGGTTACGACGATTTGAAATACTTATTTTTGAGTAATAGTTGATAAATCACAACTATCATGAGAATAATGATCATTATTGACACATATATTCAACACCCTTTAAATAATCTCGCCATCGATAAACGATTCCTCCCGAATCATTTTCAATAATTCAATTTTTTTTAAGTAATATACTACTAATATCCTCACAATCTACGTATACCTCCACCTCCACCAACCTATTGTAGTATTGTTTAAAAGCAATGAACGTTGTCTTTGCGTCAACGTTCGTTTATTAATAAAATTGATAGCATTCAATGTGCTAATTTTTTTTTTTTTTTTTTGGGTTTGTAGCTCTACTCAAATTATATTACATTAGATATGTATATTATAGATAAATATTAAAAAAATACTCACTTATTTATATAATTAATAACTTGTAAAGTAATTTTTCTTAATCAAAAAGTATAGTTTTTGACAAGTTTGACTGTAATTACAATACCCAGACACTACCATTACTCTTTATTCCACCGCTTTCCCTCTGCTTTAAATTGAAGACACCGGCGCACAGAATCCAAAAATCGATTCAACGTTATCCCCAACTTAATATTCTTCTTATCACAACCCCAATCCCAAACATGAAAATTTCAACATACCTCGATTCACCTGTCGACAGGTCGGGAGATCTACTATTATGGAATCTTGCTACACAAATAGGGGTATGGGATAGAATTTAAAAATAGGGAACACGTGTCAAACATTCATTGGACGGTTTGAAAAAAAAAAGAGTCACGCAGCACCTGTCACCCAATCATGTCAACTGTCTCTATTTGAGTAGCTTGATTGACTATTATGCAGGCATGTTTTCTTAACAAACGTGAAATTGGTTGGCACGTGTTAGTCAGCTGATCTCTGGTCGTCAACTATCGTCATCCTCAACAAAATTCCTCGCGTTGCTTTTAATACACATTTTTATGATTTCGCTTTCTCATCCAAGCTCGCATCACTTAATGAAAATCTAGCTTCATTTGATTCGGATTTTGAAAAATAATTTTTTTTTTGAACAATTTGTAGTTAGAAGTCAACGTGTAAATTATTTTATTTGAAAGATTGGAGGTTCAAAGTGAATTTACAATAAAATAAATTTTAAAAAATGAAGTTAAATGAGAACTTACTTATAAATTAGTTAGCATCATGTAAATGTGAATTTATGTCGTGATAAACTTTGTAGCGAATAAAATCTAAATCAATAAATTAATAGCATAAAGAGAATGGACATCAATTTTTTTTATTTTTTTTTTTAAATATCATCGATTTTATGAAATATATGGTTACAAAATTGATAAAAATTATAGGTCTCAAAAAAGAATTTAATGAAAATGAATTCAACCAAATTTGCATATTTTCTCTTCTTAAAAAGGAAAAAAAATTATTTTTTTAAATATTTCAAAGGAATAATTGCAGCAGCGGCACCAAACCTTTCATTTAGTAGCAAACTTTGCTCAACCCTTTAATTTGTTCACCCACGATACCGAACCTTTCATTTTTGCCACCAACGATATCGACCCTTTCAAAATATCCGCAACTGAATCCAAATGGATGGCTTCTGTTAGTTTGACCGTTAGTTGTCCAAATAATTGATTTTGACAATAATGTTGATTGATTTTAAAAGGTTAAAATGATAATTTTACATTTTAAAAAATAAAATAACCAAAATCAAATAATTAAAACTAAAAACCCATTCCACCTTCTTCTTCTCCACCCACCCTCACCCCAAATATGCAAATCTGGATTTAGAACTTCAAGATCGCTTCAACAAGCTTGGGAATGGAGTCTCCAGAACTGAATGTGCGCTATGCTGCAATGGTAGTGGCTCTAAGGAACTCTACCTGTACATTTAGCCCAAAATTCATCTTGATTCACCATAGAATCAGAAGCCCAGAACTTCATCTTTAAATGACCATGGAATCAGAAAAAGATTTGGGGCGTGGGGTGGGGGCGGGGTGGGTGGAGAAGAAGAAGGTGGAATGAATTTTTAATTTTGGTTATTTTATTACTAAAAATGTAAATTTACCATTTTAATCTTTTAAAATCAGTCAATATTATTGTCAAAGTTAATTATTTGGCAACTAACGGTAAAACTAACAAAAACCATTCATTTGAACTTTAATTGCGAATATTTTGAAAGGTTTGGTACCGTGGGCAGGGGCGGAGCCAACCCGTCGAACCCCCGAATTTTTTTTTGAAACATTATCTGTTAAAATGAGAGAAGTTGGTATTTTGTGCTGGAGAAAGGAAACAAAGTAACATAAATTAATGTACATTAGTTGATGACTTAAAAGATGGTAATGCTTCCATAGAGATACGCCAGTAATCGATAATTATTTTATGGACGCTTACAAGTTACAATTCCACTGGTTTAAACTTCAAAATTAGAAGTTAAAACTTAAGCATATATACATAATGCATTTTAATTTTTACAGTTGAAGAATCCAAAATTTTAGCATTCTTGTTCAGTTAATATCTGTAAGCGGGTTTAAATTATTGTCCTCCCCTACAATAAAAGGTCTCTCACATAGACACTCAATAGAGAAGCTGAAATCTCAGTACTCCAAGAAAAATGCACATTATGAAATTTATGAAATGATTTTTCAAATGCTTAGAATATCTAATTTATCCCCTTATAAAATACAAAAGAAATAAATAAATAAAATTTCAACTGCTCTCACAAAGACACCCCAATAAAGAACTTGAAATCTCAGTACTCTAAGAAAAATGCACATTATAAAATTCATGAATTTTTTTTTTTCAAATGCTTAAAATATCTACTTTATCCCTTTCATAAAATACAAAATAAATAATTAATTAATTAATTTGAAAAAAAATTCAAAAAATTGTGGGGGGGGGGGGGGAGGTGGGGGGGTCCGGGTCCCCCTACCTCCGCCCCTGACCGTGTGTGACACAAATTAAAAGTTTAGACAAAATCTGCAACTAAATGAAAGGTTTGATACCGCTACTGCAATTATCCCCTTTTCAAATGTGACACTCGACATTTTAACTCTTTTGCATCTATTTCCAAACCCATTTTTAAGATAGTGCTTATTTGCCTATGAAAAATGTGTAAAAGAAAACTTTTGATTCCTTGGTTCTCGTCGTCTCAAACTTCAAAAAGTTCGACTTTTCTCATGTGATCAATATCACGATATTTTGCTATTTCCTTTTTTATTATCGTTCAAAATGAAAAAAAAAATTTAAATTCATGTTTGATTTTGTTAAAAATAAATTTTAGTAGATTTTGATAAAAAATAATAAAACATATGGTTGAAAAATTCGTAAAAATTATGAGTAACCTGAAATGTGTGATTAAAATGAATTTAAAAGAAAAATAAATTTTAAAAATTTAACAAATATGTGCCAAAGAAATTATAAGCTTAGGAAAGTCAAGCTAACTTTGGAATTGGATAGAATAAACTGTAGAGATGAGTCCAAATGGGACCCGCCTGACCCCTGAAGCTCGTTCAACTTTGGTTCCCTATTCCGTTCATTTCTGATTTCTCTTCCCATGTTCTTGCTAAAGAATTCAACTTTGCATCTGTCTCTCTCTCTCAAATAGAACTCTTTCTCTCTCTCTCTCTATATTTTTTTCTATTCTGTTATTTATTTTTATTTTTTTTATTCTATCCCTTTCTATCAATTAACAACAACAATAATAATGGCGTCTGTGAAGAACCCTAGTATTCCTGAGCCGCCTTTACTGTTAGGAAGAATTTTAGTATTAGCATAATAGCCTTTCAAAATTTGCCCTCCTTTGTATTTATTGACAGCTTATATGCCTGTAAGTGCTTCTTGACTTCTTTATTGTTATCATGGGTATTTATGCTGAAATTATTTGACTTTTTGATTGATTATAATTTTTTTTATGATGTAAAATGCTGGGTGATTGTCTTTTTGAAGAATTTTGAGTTCGGAATTTGAGTTTTTGGAATTACTGAACTTTCTTTTGTTTAGTGAATTGGGAGATTCGGTTCCTTTTGGTAGAATACGTGATAGACGAAAGGGAAACAGAAAATTTGGAATTAAATAATTTTCTAAAATGATTCTGTAATACGAAAAGGTATCCTGAAAACATTGAATTATTTGAATTGATTCTTGCTCGCTCGTGAAGAATGAAAGCCACCATATTGAATTAAATGGGTTACTAATAAAAATCTGAAGTTCTTTCTATTTTATTTGTGTGTGAGGGAAAGTCAAATACAATGAGCTCTGAAGTTTAAATCTTGAAGTGAGATTTTCTTAGGTGCAATCTTAAATCTGTATTCTGTATAGAGTGACATTTCTGGCCGGTTCTTTTCATTTCTCAGGTTTTGGAGGATGATTGTTTGCTGGTGTTTAGAATTATGTAGGAAATCTCCTGTGTTTGGTGATTGATTGTTTTTACGAAGCAACCTGGGTTTTTTTAGGTGTCTTCTGGTGACTTTGTTAGCATAAGTTGTTGTAATCTGCAATGGGTGAGGAGGGCCTACGGATTGGTGGGCTTTCTTCTGGTTTGGCTGTGGTTCTGAATGGAAAGGGCAAAAAAGAGGGTTCTGGGAACTCCCACCTTGTGTCGTATTGTGATGATTTTGGTGATCAGTCTGTGGAGCGAACTCTTGAGCACATATTTAATCTCCCTTGCAAAACTGTTAATCTGTTGACACACCCAGTTGACACTAATGTGGTTCACTCTATAATAAAGAACGAATTCTATAAGTACCATCCTGACTTGAAAACTGCTGTTAGAAACAGAGATGGGGTATCTACAATTGGGGAGGTTGTTGGGCTGGAGGAATCGAGCATCTGTGGCGATATTCGAGTTGTTAAATCACCATTGCTAGTGGAAAGTCATGCTCTATTCAGTAGTGCAAGGGCCAATGCATGTGTATGGAAAGGGAAATGGATGTACGAAGTGACTCTTGAAACTTGTGACGTGCAGCAACTGGGTTGGGCTACTGTTGCATGCCCCTTCTCTGATCATAGGGGCGTAGGTGATGCAGATGATTCTTATGCATATGATGGGAAAAGAGTCAGTAAATGGAACAAGGAAGCTGTGCCTTACGGTCAGTCATGGGTTGTTGGTGATGTAATTGGGTGTTGCATAGACTTGGATTGTGATGAGATATTGTTCTATAGAAACGGCGTCTCTCTTGGAGTGGCATTTGGTGGGATTCGGAAGGTGGTGCCTGGATTGGGCTATTATCCTGCCATTTCCCTTTCTCAAGGTGAACGCTGTGAGTTAAATTTTGGGGCTCGCCCATTCAGATATCCAGTTAAAGGCTTTCTTCCCATTCAGGCTCCTCCTTCCTCAAATACTCTTGCAACCAATCTATTTCATTGCCTTTTGAGGCTGCTGGAAATGCAGCGTCTCAAGAGGGCAGAATTTGACACTGTTGAGAAGCTTAGAAGACTGAAGCGATTCTCATCATTTGACGAATTGTCTCATCCCGTCTTTCATGCAATTTGTGGAGAGTTATTCGCTGTTCTGGCTGCTGAAACTGGTAGTGCAGATTATGTAGGACGGGGATCCTTTTTGTCATTCATAATGGAAACTTTTAGAATGCATCCACCGCATGACTATACAAGTATGGATAGAGTACTTGATTCATTTCTTGAATTTGAGGAGTCAAGATTATTAATTGAGCACGCCATTGATGCACTTTCATCAGGGTGCAAAACGGCATTATTGATCCTTGCAGAGTGTCCTTATTCTGGTTCATATAGCTATCTTGCTTTAGCATGCCACATTTTGAGGCGAGAAGACTTGATGGCACTCTGGTGGAAATCTTCAGATTTTGAATTCTTGTTTGAAGGTTTCCTCTCAAGGAAAGGCCCAAACAAACATGATCTTCAATCTTTGATTCCTTCTGTTTGGTGGCCTGGTTCATATGAGGACATGTCCAATGAGAATAGCATGATGCTAACGACAACAGCTCTATCTGAAGCGATTGATAAGGTTTGCTTTTAACACATTGACTTATTCTCTTGGCTCCATTTGTACAGATACCGTATTATGTTTTCTTTGTCATTTGAGACTTCTGTGATCTATGCCTTGTGGCTTGTATTCTATGTTGAGTTGTGAAAATTATGCACATATTATGTTACTAGGATGGAAACCAAAAGAAGATCAAGAGAATTGGGAGTTGAGATGCAGCTTAATTTTTATCGTCTTAACCGTGTGATTGTAGGTTGATTGTAGTGAGAAATTACTTCTTCAAGAGAATTCAAGCAAAAGGCATGTTTCAATGTCATCTGAGTTTCGTTGATTTGAACTATGTGGAAGTAGCAAAACTAGGGTTTCCAATCATCCATGTTTTCTTTCAGAACTTTCAAATATTTTAAATCATGTTTTGAGTGATGATGCTTTGTCTGAACAAAAATATTTTCAGTGTATATTGATTCCTTTTTAGAGTTCTTAAATCATATATATTATTGCAATTCAGTTGCCTTCTCATGTTGTGCATGAGCAGTTTACCCATTTTTACACGGTCAATAATATGTTTGACCTGTAGCAAGTATCTGGAATATTTTTGCCTACACTGCGGAAATAAACAAAATGGAAGAGTCAGTTTTCAGCATGTTCATGGCTGACAAAATGGGAAAAGGTTCTAGGTTAGTAGATCTAAATATGGCAACAATGGGCCTGACGTTTTGTGTCTCAGGTTGCAAATTAAAACTAACAGAAGAATCACGGTTGGTTTCTTGGGTGATGAACAGTAGCTTCCAGAATAACAGGCTTTTTTGGTGCTGGTATTATGAAAATATGACGGGGCTTTTTGAAGTATCTAGTTCACAATGAGAAGGAATTGTGGTGCTGGAAATGTAGAAACAAGGAACACTTGTAGAAGAAGAAAGAAAAAAACAAATAAAATGGAAGGGAACAGAGCAATCAAGGACCTCACACAACCATAAATTCATAATAATCAACTCTACCAAATTAAAGATATTTGTATGTATACCTTATAGGCATCTCCTACTAAAAGGATTATGTTTCTAAATATTCTTTAAACATTTAGAATCTTTGACCGCTAAGTCTATTGTAGACCTCAAAGACTATTCCTTAATTAACACTGGAACAAGACCATGGACTATAAATATACATCGATGTGAACAAATTATTTGAATAGATTCTTGCGTGGTCCAAGGATATCAAAGTCAACTTTCGCGAATTATAATACCTGAGACCAAAAATGTAAGAATACTAAGTAAAAAGTTACCAACATTTTCTTGAATAAGAGAATTTATCCTGAAAGTGCCAAAATTTCTTCAAATCTAGCTAATAAGAAATTTTCCATACCTGGCCTGCTTTTTTGAGCGTATCCGTGTCATTTCCCTACATTGAGAAAGCATATCCCAAGTTTGAAGTTCCAGAGCATAACAGAGACTTGAGATCTTAGAACTCTTTTGCCTTCTTCAAATTCAATAGGGAAGCTAGTAAAGAAACTGATGGAGATTGTTATGGGAATTTTATTGGAGACCTTCCAAAAATATGAGCTTTCTTTAGGCATAAACACAGGAAATAGATTTTTTAACTTATTTTCTGCCCATAATTATTACTATTAGTTATTAAGTTAGAAATTCTCCATTTTGTTATTTTGGCAATATTTCATTTTTGTTAGGAATTTTAAGTATTAATAAGAGTCATAAGAATATTGTTTTCTAAATAAATAGACAAATAATTAAGTAATTGAAGCACGTTGAAATTTCTTGCTGAGTTCCTCCCCAAAACTATTCTATTATTCTCTTCTATTACTTCCTCTCTCTCTTTTCTATTCTAAATTAGTCACTCTTATTGACAACTTCTAACTGGTCTATATAACAAAATAGTTACTAGATTGTCTTTAGAATCAAAGATGTCTATATACTTGTCTCTATTATTAATTTCAGTTTTGTTCTCTCCCATGATGCCTTAGTAGACCAAAATACTCCTGACTCCAAAAACATAGGAAATTAGTAAAAATATTCTATCATTTATCTAATATAAATCCTAAAAGTGACAATTTTGTTGAGATCTAGTTAATCTTAAAATCCAAAATTTTACCTTCTTTTTTGTGCATAAGCCCTGCATCATATATGGGTTCATCATGTATAGAAACAAGCACTTACACTTAACGTTCAGTACAGGATTTGGTTGGCTTTCTTGACCATGGGATTACATTTGGGAGATTTTAATCACCTTTGTTTTGTTCTTCTCACTGTACCTTGAGCCTTTTTTACCATCAAGAATCACAATGCAGAAGCTTCCTGTTATTGATATTAAGTTATATTTGCATCCCGTTATGATGTTTATTATTTAAGTGTTTGTTTGGTGGAATTATTTTTATGTTATGTTTATGATATTTCAACAAAGGATTGATAGTATTAAGATCCATCAATGAAAATGATGACGTTGAAGGATTTTATAAATATGTAACTTTGTTATAGACTCTTTTCAGGTTAAATAAATGGTCGCATGGTACCCTCTCAAAGTCTGAGACTTCTACTTTCTTGTGTCATGCTAACATTAAATAGGTGACCTTATCATTGCCTTTCTAGCTATCTGAGAAAATTCAACTATTTCCCTATCAGAAAGGAAAGGAAATTAAAAAATTCTTGTAAAATAGTGTTGCAACTTGTTCTCGTTCAAGTCACGACTTGCCATCTTAAAATCGTTTATATAACCAGTTGATGCTGTCTCCCACTTTGGTTTAATTTATAATATGGGACGTGAATGCTTTCGGTGATTGAACACTTCTAATTGAGTAGAGTAGAAATTTTGACATGTGTTTCATTTGTCAAATCTTGTCCATACTGTTGTCAAAACTCATTTGGATGAAATGCTGACTTCATTATTAGCAAACGGGAAACAGAAAAACCTGGAAATGCTAGAGAGTTGGACATACATCTGTGCATTCCTTTAAGATATATCATTCTTATATTGGCATGTTTGAGCTCTCATTAAATTTTCTTCCAAATCAAGAATGTTAGTGTACCATAGTGAGTGTTGATGATGCTTTTGACTAATGTTTCTTGACTTAAAATATCTTTTATTATGTCTTTCGAACTTGTTGAGTCCTTCAACTGAATTTGGTTGGGGGTTCTAACTGGAACTGAAATCGTCTGAGGAAGAGCATTTACAAAGAAGAAATATCTCCTTTTTCTACTCACGCTGTCATCCACATGCTTAGTTGTAATTCTTCATGACCTACAATGAAGCATGCCACTTTTGAATGAAAGCAGAATCTTGCTTTTATGGAAATTATGAGGATTCCCAATACTGAACTTGGTTAAGAATTAAATGGCTAAGCCTGTAACTTGTATCTGCTCGATGCTATAGGGTCACATCTGATACATAAACCAAAACAAAATAGATTTGTGATTAATTCCTGATTGCTGGATGTGTGAAAGTGAATATTGAAATCCTTTTTTGATGCTAAGTAAAGTAGTTTTATTGCTTATACTTGTATCTAAACGAAGATAAAGAACATAAGTCAAACATATGGTTAAAGTTTGTTCAATATTTTTTTATTATGTCTCTGTAGCTTTTTCCTCTTTACATACCCCTATTGATAGTCTCTTCCATTCTATCTTTGAAAAATCTTCATTGCCCATCTCATGGCTATTTCGGTTTTCCCTTTCTATTCTCGCAACATTAATCATGAAGAAATTTCTTGTGAATTCTCTGATATTAGGTTTAAGTTTCTTTTGTCTTTCTGTTTATGAACATACATTTATGACATAGTTTATGACCCTTTTTCAGATAGAAGAGAAGCAAAGGGACCTCTGTCGCTTAGTCATGCAATTCATACCACCTGTCACACCTCCTCAGTTGCCTGGTTCAGTGTTTATGACATTTTTACATAATGTTTTACTGAAGAGCAGGGGTGCAGACCGTAATATGCCACCACCTGGAGTTTCAAACAACTCTGTCCTTGTTTCTTTGTTTACTGTTATTCTCCATTTCTTATCAGAAGGTTTTGCTGTTGGGGACATCTATGACTGGATCAAGGGCTTCGGAATTAATTCTGGAGCTGATATAGGTTTCCTTCACAGGGGTGGCCAACAAAGCTTCACTGCTGGCTTATTTCTAAAGTATGATCCTCATCGAGTAGACATTTCCAGGCTTGGAGGATCTTATAGTCATCTAGTGAAATTTCATCCTATAGATGATCAACAGGAGGAAGAAATTGTTCAGTGGGAAGAAGGGTGCATGGATGATGAAAAAAGCAGAGTAACACATTTCAGTGGGCCGAAACCATGTTGCTGTTCTAGTTATGATGCTGATTTTTCAAAAATTTCTAAGAATTCCATCAGATATTCAACGAAAGGTTCTCGAGGAAGTTGCAGCTCTATTCCAGAGAGATCTGCTCATGTTGCGGCTGAATGCAGTACTGGGAATCTGAATGACGAGATATCTGATAAACCGAGTACAAGCGACCACTCTGACTCTGAGTTTGGTTTTCGGCGTATGCAGCAGATGAGGATATTACCCAGGGAGAACAAATTTTCTCCAGCTACTCTGAAAGAGGAGGAGCTTCTAGATGCTATGCTTTTGTTGTATCATTTGGGTCTTGCACCGAACTTTAAGCAGGTCAGTAAAATTTTATTTTTACTCTTCATTCTGGCTCGAAAATGGTCATGATGTGACTGTCTACAGTTGTAGACACTTAGATATTCTGAAATTCTCTGAAGGAGGGGGACAGTGAAATGAATGCATCATTTAAATAAAGTAAAGAAGGTTGATCAACAGTTCGCATTAAAAGAGTTGAGCTAAATATGTTCATTGAACTCTACTGATGAACATGTTAACTGGAAGAAAATTCATGAAGGCACAATTGGTAATTGCATTATTTATCATTGTGACGTAATTTTTATCCGTCAGATAAGCTCAAGATTTCATAATTTATTGCCTACAAGTACTTACATCGTCACGGTGAGAGGTGCAATAGTACTGTAAATGCTTGAAATGCTCCAGTACTTGTGTTTCCATCTGTTTTGAGATCCCAAAATTCTTAAAAGATGCTGTTCTGTTGCGACAATACTGAGCTGTATATTTCCCTTCTTGATCAGGAAATGCAAATTCAAGTTCTTAAAAAGACATGAATGCAGACTCTAAACTTCGCCAAAATTTATTTTGTTTGGGTTTCCTTTTTTCTCATTTTCTTCCCCTAGGGACAGTGGTGGTGGGGTGGGATGGGATTGATCCGTCTGGCAGAGGTACTCTCTCTCTCTCAATTTTTTGAGTGTACAGCATAGTACATTAGAAAAATGTGTGGGGGGTAAATCCTTATGGTCGATTTTTGTATATGTTATTGTCTTGTTTGATCCCGTCTCATGATTTCTATAGTAAATCCTCGTGGTTGATTTTGCTTCTTCAAGAATAATTTGTGCAGTAGCCTTCCTGTTGTGTATTAATTCTTCTAACAAGTGTTTTGGTAGGAAATTTTGTATACATGCTTGGGCAGCTATTAGTTTTGCTTCTGCCCTACGTTTTGCATGTTATAACAGCTGATTCTGCAAAATGATCATTGATTGTTACTGACAAATTTTGAGTTAAAATTATATGAAAGAACTTTAAATTGCAGGCATCATCTTTCATGTCTCGTCAGTCACAATTAATATCACTGCTGGATGAAACTGATAAGCAAATCAGAGATAGAGTTCATGGGGACCAAGTGAAGCGCTTGAAGGAGGCTCGTGGAGTTTATCGAGAAGAAATTATGGATTGTGTCAGACATTGTTCTTGGTACTGTGATCCACTTGGACAGCTTCTATTGCATTGCTAATCAGTTTAGTTTTTACACATGCCTTTTATGCCCTAAACTTCAGTGTTTAGATGGGTTTTTTATTTTCCTTCTTTTACTGACTTTGTTATCCATTCTCACTTTGGCTGCCTTCAAGGTTCCAGGCTGAACAGTTGTGTACTAATTACTCATTTAGGGGCTTTATGCATAATAGTAAAAGCAACATTTAAAACAAGGATGGGGAGTTATCTGAAAAATATAATGAAGTACAGAATAAGAGGTCAAGATGTCCTCTAAATGCTAGAAACAAACAGAAAATTACACCAGATTCTGCCAGTCTCCTAAATTAGAGGAAAAATTGTAAAGTGGACTTTGTTGAACTGTATACCACCATTCATTCCCGTTTCCTGTTGGCTTTGAAATACAAAGTGATGTTCAATAAATCTTATGTGCATATATTTCATGTGTTTATGGGATCACTTGAGCCTTGTAACTCTTCCTTGCCTCTTGATATCAATGGTGCTGTATTGGCACTTATTATTCTTGAGATTGAATTTTATGGTCTTTATCCCAATACTAATGTTAGGTGTTTGTTAAGTCTTTAGCTAGTCATCAATCATAAACTTCAGGAAGCAACTGTCTACCTTTTCATCTTGTACTTATTTTGTAAACCTTTACTTATTTGACAGGTATCGCGTTTCTCTTTTCTCTCGTTGGAAGCAGAGGGGAATGTATGCAGCATGCATGTGGATAGTTCAATTACTTCTGGTTCTTAGCAAAGTGGATTCTATCTTCATCTTTGTTCCCGAATATTATTTGGAAACCGTGGTATTGTATATTTCTCATGTCTAATAGCATAGTGATGTCTTGCTGTTGCTTGAAGTTTATTTAGTCTCCTTTTTCTTTATATTTTTTCACCATATTTTGCTAGAAGAGTTACAAGTAGACTGTTTTTGTTTTTGGAGAGTTGTTGAGTGCTCATTCATACAATCCATGGTGGACTTACCTGATAATGACTTTGTGGCATGTAGATCCAAGCTTGTATTTTTTTGGAAAAGATTTACATCTTCAATGCAATCATATAATCGAACTCCACTGTATTTTGATCTATTATTTCGGTTTATGAAATTTGTATTTGCATTTTTTTGTTGAACTCATTAGTTCTCTCCCCTAGTTTTTTCTAATACCTTTCCTTCAATTCTGGCAGGTTGACTGCTTTCATGTTCTGCGTAAAAGTGACCCTCCATTTGCCCCTGCAGCAATGTTCATTAAGCAAGGACTTGCGTCTTTTGTACGTTTTGAACTTCTGTTAGTCTCCTGTATGTCATTCTTTTTTAAATCAAAGGTTCTTCGTACTTCGGAAACAGATGGAAAACAATAGATGTTTCAGTAGTTGGCTGTGTTAACAGTTGTTTGCTTACCGGTTCCGCTGAACTTGCAAACTGGGAGAACTAATAGCAACTGATTATAAAGTGTAATCAAATATTTGTTCGAATGTCATTCTACAATATGCCGAAACATTTCCCTTAATAATATTTTTTTTTCTACACTTACATTTAACCCTATAATTGAAATCTTTGGCCAAGACACTCTATTCAAGGATCCACTTTTAGCTACTTTGGTTATTTATATTTCGGGTTTCATTATCAGGTTACTTTTGTTGTTACCCACTTCAATGATCCAAGGATTTTGAGTGCTGAACTGAGGGATCTTCTTCTCCAGTCAATTTCCGTTTTGGTACAGTACAAGGAATTTTTAGCTGCTTTTGAGTGCAATGAAGCTGCAACCCAAAGGTTGCCAACAGCTTTATTAGCAGCCTTTGATAATAGATCATGGATTCCTGTGACCAATATACTTCTGAGATTATGCAAGGGTTCTGGCTTTGGTTTTCCAAAGCGTGGAGAGTCATCATCCTCGTCAGTCATATTTCAGGTTAGGACAATTTTTTTAGTTGTGGCTGTGACATTTCGTCATATTCTTTTTTGCGTTTGGAATTATATTTTACTTGTATTGAATTTGTTTCTTGCATTATGTTCCAATTTTAAAAGAAATTGTTGCGGGAAGCTTGCATTACCAATGAAGAATTATTCTCAGCTTTCCTCAATCGCTTGTTTAACACTCTCAGCTGGGCCATGACTGAATTTTCTGTTTCAATTCGTGAAATGCAAGAAACTTACAAGGTAATTTCACTTTGTTTTGTAATATTTATCTCGCTTTCTTTTCCTTCACTATTATGCGAAGTTGAAATGGGTGTATCATTTTCAGGTGATGGACTTCCAACAGAGGAAATGTAGTGTTATATTTGACCTCTCCTGCAATCTTGCAAGGGTATTAGAGTTTTGTACTCGTGAGATGTCTCAATCTTTTTTGTTGGGAACAGATACAAACTTGCGAAGGCTGACTGAATTGATTGTGTTTATACTGAATCATTTAATTTCTGCAGCTGATCCGGAGCTATTTGACCTGTAAGTTTATGTATGAAGTATAACAAATGTTGCTTCTTTCTAGCATGAAGATCCGAGTTGCTATATTTCTATATGTTTTAGTTTGTTACTTCATTGCAACTGTGTAGACTTTTTATGCTGCTGGACAAGCAACAAATTCTTTGATCTTAGTTAATCGACCTTTCACTATGAAATTGCATCAGTCAACAAAAAATGATGTTATTTCTTTCCTTTTTTCTGTGAAGAACAGCAATAGGAAATTACACATGTTCC
Organism: Fraxinus excelsior; assembly: GCA_019097785.1. Lineage (NCBI taxonomy): Eukaryota > Viridiplantae > Streptophyta > Magnoliopsida > Lamiales > Oleaceae > Fraxinus > Fraxinus excelsior. Next base: position 8,709,539 of record CM032623.1, on the reverse strand, counting down.
CCTTGTTTGCTCTTTATGGCTAGTACTTAAAAAGATAATACTAGGTTCTCCTTGTGTTATAACATGTTAATCGTATAGCCATAAAATTCTTCCATTGCCCCTTGATGTTCTCGACATGTTGTAGAAATGTGTATTTATTTATTTTTGTCAGTTATATTATTTATGGAACAGTAATGTATTTATTTATTTTTGTCAAGTATGATATCTATGGAAAAGTGTCGTGGGTCCATTTTTGAAATTATAAAATATTTGGCTTCAAAGCTCCATCCTTTCGCCTGCCGTAATCCATTCACATGTTACTTTGCAGAACGCTTAGACGTCCTGGTCAATTTACTGAGAAGGTTAACAGAGGCATGATTTTAGCACCGCTGGCTGGCATTGTACTGAATTTGTTGGATGCTAGTAGAGAGAGAGACTGTGGGGAGCAGAATGATATTGTTGCAGTATTTGCTAGTATGGACTGTGCTGATACCATTCTCTGTGGGTTTCAGTATCTCATCGACTATGATTGGGTTCGTATTAACTCCCTGATGGTTTTGGTTTTATTCAAGGTTTTAGACATTTAACAGTGCAGTTGTTTCATTCCTATTCACCTAGTACCTACCATTCTTAACTTGGAACATGGAAAAGAAAATATGAGAAAGCTTAGGAAATCCTTGGGTCCTTCGGCCATAATCTGAGATGAGAGAAATGAAAACAATGTAAATAATGGGGGGAATTTCTCCATGTTATCTTGGCTTTCATATTTATCTCCTGCCACCCTATTCATAGTTTTTGAAAATTTATGAAAGCTTCAATTTTATATCATTTCTTTTCCTTTCCTTTTTTGTCATATCCACAATCCAAATGAAGCAAGACGGTTGCATTAGGTTCACTTTGCAATTGTAATCTTTAATTTGTAATAATTGGTACTCCTGGGATCACTGCTTGAGGTTGAAAATTTCCTCATGCTGAACATTTGAGTACAAGCCATTTGTTGGCTTGGTCATGTAAAGAAAAAACTGGATCTAGAACATGTTTAACTCAAGTATATCATATGCGCTTAGATTTTTTTCCATTCATTCCGAGACGACAGTTGATTAGTTTTTATTTGTTTGTGTTACATTTTTTTTTTTTTTTTTTTTTTTTTTTTTTTAATTTTTACATTGGGTTCAGATATCCATGCTTGATTGGCAAAGTAAGGTTTAGCTCTGCATACTTGCTCTTCAATGTCAGAGTACTGGCGAACCAGTGCCTACTCACACGATTTAAGTGTGTGCTTATGGCCGCATAATTGCCAGCTAAAGTAACACCATACTCCTCTCTAGCATGACCAATTCTATGGGCAAATTTTTAAATTAGAATAGCAAAGGTGTAGGTGATGACAGCAAAAACGCTTGTTTTGCATGTTTTGGTTGAGTTGTCTACTCGTTTTCAGCAGAAATTCTGAATGATTACTTGTGTGCTATCTTAACTTCTGTATGTGGGACTTACCAATCTATTACTCACGATCTTCTCCGTCAATTTGCCAGACAGGGTCCTTCAGAGGGGACGATCATCTTTGTAAATTAGCACAGCTTGAAAAATTTTCAAGCATGTTGATCTGTCAGGCAGAATTGCAAGAAGTTCAGAAGAGAATTTGTCATGGAGAATCAGACGCTGATGATGGCATATGCTGCATATGTTATGCTTGCGAAGCAAATGCTGAATTTGTACCGTGTTCCCATGTTTCTTGCTATGGTTGCGTATCAAGGCACCTCCTCAATTGCCAAAGATGCTTCTTTTGCAATGCAACAGTCGTAGGAGTTGTTAGGAAGGATGCAAATGCTCCATGAAGTCTCTCACTGCAGGTTTTTATTTTTTATTTTTCGTTTAGCTGGTCCGAAATTGGTAAGTTTTTTTTGGACATAGAACTAGTAGTGAATGGGAAAGATACGAGTCGGAAAAATGGGTAAAATGAAAAATATTAGTAGTTATTTAATTTTTTAGATAGAATATATATATACTAGTTTAGATACTAGTTACTGATGTAAATGTTGAAGAAACTCGTGGGTTCTTTTGGTATGGGGTTATGAATTTTGTAGCCAAGGCTGAGGGCATTATTTTGTAAATATTCGAGGTGCAAATGGAAATAAACCTGAGTTGTGTGTACATCTTTACCCGCATCCCTTTTCATGTTTCCGTACATCTCTTACAAGGTATAAATCATTCGTAACAATCAAATAAAATCTATAAATAAAGCCCAATGGATTAAAGTAAGCTTTTACACAAATAAATCTGGGTTTACATTACAAGTTTGGTGATTAAGAAGATGAATTACATTGTAATAATCATTCCAACACAAATTATTGGTGCCAAGAGGGTTAACAGCAAGCAATGATAAAAAGAGAGATGCGATCCAATTGAGAGAATAGGGGTACTCGAGAGAGAGAGAGATGGTGAAAGTTCTCCTCATGGGTTGTCTTAGATTTGTAATATTATGTTCATGCATGGTGGAGATTGAAATTAGATTAAAATTTTAAGTTAAAATTAATAATTAATTTTAATCATATATTTTATAGTATTTATAATTTTTCAATCATATATTTTATTAATTTTTTATTAAAATTTACTAAAAATCTGATTTTAATTTACATCCAATATAGGCTATATAAAATGTTTTTATAACCTTTGAGAAAATTATGCTTTTATTTTTTCATTTCAAAAAATTAGGTATTATCTTTTTTATACACCAATTAGAGATTTTTTTTTTTGAAAAATCAAATATATTTTTAGTGTATATTTTTATTTTGTCACTGATAATGATAATTGTGTTAATTTATATCTGATTTTTTATTTTTCTAATTTTATATTATACAAAATGTGATTCTTATCATTTCAATACTATTTGGAGTTATTATTCTTTTCTTTGTTCATCGTCACTGTGAAAGGTCATAAAGGTCATATGTATAAACCACAATGATCACAAAAGTTGTATTTCATTCTTACGTCACACAAATTATAAAATTACAATTTCTTTTCGCATCACATTAATAGAATCGTGTATATATATATAAAATGATAATCATTTTTGGACGATTTTAACCTTATTATAATTCCATTATTTTAATAATACCCTACTTTTTGTTTTTTGTTATGTAATAAATATTACAAAATTCTTGTAATATATGAATTTTGTATTATTGATTTTCAATTAATTAACATTCAAATTAATCTAGACTCAATGAATCTTGATCTACATAAATCTAGAGTTATTATGGATGAATTTATTTCTATTCATGTATTTAAGAATTTTAATAGGTGTTTAAATTCATAAATTAACAATTAATTCTATGTACCAAATATATTATAAAAATGTTGTTCATGTGTAGTATTTCATCATAAAAAAAAAAAAATTTGAATTATAGAAGTTAAGTTTTGTGAGTACAATTTTTTCCTCTTACATCTGTATCTTAAATTTTATTTTCTTTATTTCGTTTGATACTCGTCAAATCCTCCCACAAATTGGTAACAAATATTACTTTACAACACTTATAAAGTATTTCAAAATAACGTACAACACACGTTCAACTCTAACTAGTGAATACATAAGTTAAAAATTAGCATGTCATGTCGCACACATAGAACATCACACACACCCACACACACAGAGTCACAATACTGGGGTCACAATTATTAAACAATATAGATATACTTCATAAATTTTTAAACGCCTCCTTAATGTGACATGCAACATAGTTATTTTTACATATTGTGACATAGTTAATAACTAAGGTCATATTTTTATCTTATATAAAAAAAATTATTATCTATTTCATATAAATATATATTGAATTTTGACTTGAATTATGAAATGTTTCTCAAGTTTTGATATTTTGAAAACGTAATCTTAAAGCGTGATAGTTACGCTTTTTTTCCAATAATAAAGTAAAAATTAATACATGTACCTCAATGAATAACAAGCGTTTGATAGGAATTAAAATTTAGATTTTTATGAAAGTCAAAGTCAATCATTAATTTTAACTACATATTCATAGGATTTACAACTTTTCAATTATATATTTCATTAACTTTTATCAAAATCTACTAAAAATCGAATTTTAATTTCTCCACCAAACAAGAGATAAATAAGCCCAATCATTTAACATCCTACTCACTTGTGTCATGATCCCCAAAGTTCAATATAATTACATTAATGGTCGCTGATGATATTTTCTTGAATTATTCTGCGAGTACAGAAAAAGGGGTAGAAATTGTACATGTGCTGCATTGTATGGATGCATTTTTTTTAATTTTTAATTTTTTTGTGTGTTTTTTTTTTATCATATTTCAATGATAATCTGCCAAGTGTCCATCTAAATGATTTCCGTAAAAATATTTATGTACATGTGGCATTGTTGTGTTTTCTTAACCCCTGTTTGGTACACATGAAAATTTTCATTTCATTCTTCGACTCATTTTCAATTACACATTATTCAATAAAATAATATTTTTCATCACGTCAATATTTTTTTCTTATTTTTTAACCAAATATTTTTCATCAATCTACTATTCCAAAATACATTCTTATAAAATAATGTGACTCAAACACACCCTTAAAGTACTAATTATCACTGGTAAGCATTAATTTAAATCCTACCTAGCGCTGCTAAGTGTCAACGTTTCACTGAACAATATTATTTATGACGCAAAGTAAGGGTGTAAGCGGTCCGATTTTTGCGATTTTTGACAAATTTTCAAAACAAACCGTTTAAACCGGTTTGAGAAAAACTCAAACCTAAACCAAACCATTTTGAACGGTTTGAAAAAAACTCAAACCTAAACCTAACGTTTGGTCCGATTTTAAACCGCCAGTTTCACCGTATATTTTTTTATCTGTCTACTTTTATGACATTAATTCATTGAATTCAATATATATTTATATCTTACTAGCAATAAATCTAAAACAAATTAAATATATCTACTACAAATTTAAATACCAACTAAATCAAAGTGAAATCACAATAAACTAAAATATAGTTTTTTGTTTGCCATTTTAAGTTAAGACGTTAGATAACGTTACAATACAAGTCTACTAAACTAAATATAAAGCCCAAAAATATAATGATGTTCAATAATATCTCGTGATCATCATATCTGAAAAATAAAACTACTTATTAGACAGAGAGAATAATCAACCATAATAATAAATCAATTGTTTATATATCTAAACATAACAATTACACAAACTTATCGTTGTATTTTGTTACGAATTTAGTTTCTCACATATACTCAAACACCAATTGTTGTCACACATGATTCATAGTCTCCATTGTCAAACAAATGCATTCGTTATATCATCATAGTATTGGATACTAGATAGATAAGAGAATCTTTAAAAATATGGCAATAAAAAATATAAACCACCTGCCACAACTTTCATTGAATCATCAAATGTTTTTACTTCATCTAAATATTGGCACAACACTATATGTTCATTCTTAAATTGCAATCAATTCTTTGCGCATATACAAGCCTCAACCATCCTTACACCTAATAAACTCCTAAAGGAATCAAGTAACTGACCTCCATTTGAGAATGCAGACTCATAAGCAACTGTAGAAATTTGAATTCTAAAGAGGAAAAGAGTTTTTGATAGATTATATTAGTCTCGAGATTATTAGATATAAATTAGGATTATTTGGTAATTATTATATATATGTAATAGAAAATTATAAATTGACAAAAATACATACAAATGACAAAACTATTGAATATTTGGATGAATTTTCAAAAAAAAAAATCATTATTTTTATTTTTTTATTTTTATATATTTTTTCACCGGTCCGGTTTGGTTTTAAACCGCAAATAAAATTCTCAAACCTAAACCAAACCGATTTTGACCGGTTTGGTTTGGTTCAAAACCATTTCGTTGACGGGTCCACGTGGCACCAAACCAACGGTTTCTAAAATGCGGTTTCAGTTCTATTTTCCGGTTTGACGATTTTTACTTACAGCCCTAACGCAAAGTCAGCAAATCGGAGAGCTAGGAATTGGGTATTAAACCCTTCTTTCATCCACATTATTTTTTTCATTCTCATTCTTCTACTCATTTTTAACCACATATTCTTCAATAAAAATAATATTTTCAATTACGTCAATAAATTTTCCTTCTTTTTCAATCACGTATTCCCCATCACATCAACAAAAAATGCATTCTTTTAGAAATAATGTACACCAAACATGGGCTAAATATAGAAAATGTAATGCGTCTTCAATTTTGGTTTGACTTGCCTAGCCATGTCAATGTGCTGAGCCGAGTCAAGCCATAAGCCGAAACTCAAAGCTCGGACTCGACTCAAGTAAAACAGGTCGGAGCTTTTTTGGGTCCGAACTAAGCCAAGCAAAAGCTCGACCAAAACTTTTTGTGTGACTGCTGCCTGCGTTTGCAGGCATGCATGTGAATTTTAGTTGATTTTTTTTTTAAAATTTTTACTTTGATTAAAAATAATTAATAACGGGAAAATCAAGAGTAAAGAATTAATTATTGAAGTTAATTCTCAAACATGTTAATTTTATTTTGTTTAAATGTACTGCTCGGTTGATGACTACCCTTATCTAGTGATGGCAATGGGCCGAGCTGGCTCGGCTCAACCCTTAAACCCACGAGCTTGTGGCTCGTGAGGAACAAGCCACAAGCCCACGAGCTGAGCCAGCTCATGGCTCGTTTGCTCGTGGGCGAGCTCGTGAGCTCACGAGCCCACGAGCTTTTTAATTTTTTTTTGTACTTTTTCATGTTTTTTGAAAAAAAAAATTCTTTAATTTTTCACGAGCCCATGAGCTCGGCTCCTGGGCCTTGCCCACAAGCTGCTTGCGTCGAGCTCACTTGCACCTCGGCTTGGGCTCGTCATTTGATGAGCCCGAGCGGCTCGCTTCCTCTATACAAATTCATAATAGGGTATATAACACCCCAATCCTTGTAGGCAGCTGAAAGTTGATTTTTTTTTAAACACGGGCTGATCGAGATACCCAGGCTGGGCTGGGCTCAAGCCGATGTCCCAAAATGGGGTTCGATGGAACCGAGCTCCAGTCGACGAACGTTTTTGCATCCCTAGACTTGTCAGCTTAAATTGTTAATTCTCCTGTTTTTTATAATAAATACTGTCATTTGATTACAAATTAACTTTTAATAGTGCTTCGTAAAATTTAATACTAATTTAGCAATTATTATCATAAAAAATAATTAGAGTAACCATTTATATAATTATTTAAAACTTGAGACACCAAGAGTTAGTTACAAAGAGGTTTAAGGATTAAGCTATTTGTACAATTTTGAATGACAATATTGTTGACAAGGTATGAGTTGAAAAAATATTGTTGGTTAAAAAAATAAAGTGATGTTCAAATTGTCTAATTATAACATGCCACAAGACATATGTCAATAACATTGCTATCTAACATTGTACACCAAGTATAATTGAAGCTTTTAATATAATATATAATCTTTGTCGCTTTTCAAAGAAGCGAGCAATTCACTTTCACTCTAGTATTAGCCACCCCATTGAAAATAGAGTAGTGCCATTTAATCTCACGGAGGTTACAATTTTAGTTTAAGTGGCATTGATGAGCATTAAATGGTAAGAGGAATTAAATAACTTATTTAATTTTATCTTTAATTTAACTTATAATTTAACGTCAGTTAGATTGTGATTACAATCATAGTGGAGTTACATAACATTGTTGGCATCCGACCTCCGAGGTCGATAAGTACATTTTGATATAAGCAATAAGTCTGTGCTAATGTGAGTTCAGATATATGAGGTCAGCTCGGATATAGTTTGGTGGATGCGAGAAGTTTATGGAGTTTATCGAGGCCAAAAGAAACGTAATGATTAAAGATTTCTTACACATTACCATTGGTCAATCAGCAAGTGACACATATACAAGGTCTTACATCAACTCCCGCCAACTGTACCAATAATATGCTTTAGCTTTCCTATCTAAGTAATGCATTAATTGTTGGGGACCACATGTAAGGCTAACTCATCGTCTGACAAGCCGAGCTCGTTGACCAATCTAAACGTGTCATGAGTGTACTTTCTCAACTTGACACTATAGCTGCTAAGATGGGTAAATAAAAGATGCATGCAGAATCCTTCCCTATAAAAGGAAGAAGGGGAAAGAGAAGAAAGGGGACGAAACTTGACATTACAATTTTTCCTACATTTTCATATTTCAAATTTTTCCTTCAACAAGAGAAATGAATTATTGTATGAACACTTGTACAATCAATCAAGTTCGTATTTGCATTCTAAGTTGGTTTGAATCTTGTTCATATAATTTTCAACGTCAATAATTATTATTCCTAAAAATAACGCTGATTGTAACCATGGTGGGGTTACGTGGCATTATTCCTGAAAATAACGTTAACGAACCGAAAAAGTTCCGCCTTTTCCAGCCAAACGCACTGGATATAATTTTTCCTAGACGTGGACCCTTCACTCACCACCAAAACATTCCTATGAAATAACACAACAAACTTATATCATCACCTAGAGTCTCATCTTCCCTCATGGCGTTGGCTGCGCGTCCGGTTTTCTGTGAGCTCAAGCCGGATAAACCGGCGACACCCTTGCAGGTCCAGAAGCCGAAACTGGCGGAGCTACCACTGCCACAAACGTCATCTGATAATGGAAAAATTGTGCTGCAGCCGAGGCTCTGTACACTTAGATCATACGGCGGTGGTGATCGTGTAGGTGTAATCAAGGCCAAGAATGATGATCAAGTTTCGCCTTTCTTCGCGACATTAACTGAATATATAGAGAGCTCCAAGAAGAGTCAGGACTTTGAGATTATCTCCGGTCGCCTTGCCATGGTAAGTCTCCATGAGTGACACAAAATCTTATATATTGATCTATATTTGGGTTAATCGACGTGGAATTTATTCTTGCCCATAAAGCTCGATTGAGCATACCAATATTAAAATTCGTGTACTTAATTGAGTCGCAGTCAAGACGTTTCCTCTTAAAAGGTTAACGTTATTCAGAAGAGTAGATAAGGTTATTATATGTTGGTCTATATTTGAGTCGACGCGGAATTTCTCCCTTAATTATATGTTCCTCTTTTGCAGATGGTGTTTGCAGCAACAGTAAGCATAGAGACGGTGACGGGAAATTCTGTATTCAGAAAAATGGATTTGCAAGGTATTGAGGAAGCTGCAGGGGTATGCTTCTTGGCGGTGATGAGTGCGGCAATTATCGCCTGGTTATCGAGTGCACGTAAAGGGGTAGGTCGAATGTTTACTATCCGTTGCAATACGTTGATCGACTCACTTGTCGATCAAATCATCGACGGTTTATTTTATGAAGTTGACCCAAGTGATTGGTCTGACGATCAATTTTAGTAAATCGAATATGAATATTGAAGGAGTTGTAAATAGCAGTAGAATGTATACGTTTGATCATCAAAAGATGATAATTGCACTCTTGGTACCCAATATTCGTGTTCATTACCACTCTGATTTCGATTTTCTTTTATCTTTATTTCTTCTTTTGTTTTTTAGCAACTTTAATTTTTTGTGACAGATGTTCAAAAGAAAAGTATGTTGCTTTTTCTTTTGTTCCTAGCAGAAAGGTTCGCAACATATATTATTTTCTTGATTTTCGTTGTATTATTTGCGTTTCTTTAGGGAAATTGAAGGAGAGGTCTCAAACTTTTTAAAATGTTTCGTCGGGTTCCGAATCTTTTATAATCTTAAGAATAATACTACTTGTACATAAAAATTTATAATAATAGTTTAAATACTGATAAAGTGTCAAAAATTCTTTTTTTTTTTTTTTTTTTTTCTACATACTCATTTTCAACCATACCTTCACACAATAAAATATCATACACGTAAATTTGAAACTTTTTCATACTTTTTAATCACACATTTTTCACAAAATCACTGTTTAAGACAATGTTTTCCCAAAAAATGATCACCAAACAAGGGCTAAATAAAAAAGTACTCTTTTCCAATCCTTGAGCAACCCCACCACAACTGCGCACCAATGAGGGCAGAAACTTGAGGTCACCAAACCAGAAGAAATCTTGTAGGTTTTGTAAAAATTATACTATAGGTTTTGAGTTGTGAAGCCCGAGAAAGAAATTCCCCCTTTCCACAGTGGTGATGACTTTGGTTAGGGCTCGGCAAAAAACTAGTCTAATAGATAAATCGATTCAACCCAAATCGACTCAGGTCCATTTGGATCGATTTTGAAAAGCTTCACGATTTGGATTAGTTGCTATATAACTCAAATCGAATCGGACGGTCTTGAACCTACCCACATAGTACACTCGATATTTACATAGTACACTCGACTTTTCCGTTGATAACATGTTTTTGAAAGATTTGAAACATCTGCTGCAAATCTATCATCTTTCTAAGAAAGAAAAGAAAAAAGAACAAGAACACTGTTGATATATGGTGCAATTAAAAATACTCACCGGGTATGCTAATTGATAAATTATGCATATTTAACTTTACCATTGTAAAATCACTTATAAATCTCAATAAAAAAAATGTAGTTTTCTACAAATTATTATTCTTAACGTACAAAGCTACGTATGCCAATAATATTTTTCATCACACCAATAATTTTTTCTTCTTTTTCAATCTCATATTCCTCATCACATCACTTCAAAAAATGCATTCTCTCATTTTAATATGCATCAATTAGAGATGAACAAACAATGACTCTAATTCTTATGAATTTTAGCATAAAATCCAGATTCCACCAAATAATGGGACATGCCCTATGATTTAGTATCCAATTTGTATGATCACATGTTCAGAAACTACATAGTGATCCCATCTTCATGAATCAGGATATAACAAAATAAAATGAATACTATCTATTAATGATAATATTAGCGCACCTCACAGAAGGGTTCCAATTTATTCCTTCCATGGCTAACATGGAAGTGCATTTGTGAGTTTTAGATTGGGAGAAGAAGTTTCCAATAGTATAAACAAAAAACTATTTTCATTCCAAGCAATGGACATATAAATGAAAATGTGTGTATTTTCATTTAAATTTAACTGTTAATTAACTAAAACAGTAGAAGATAGACACACTAATGAAAGAATGAATCTTCGTGTATTACATTCGGTGCCAGCCTCTCGGTAGAGATGATGAAGAAATGGGGTGGGATTGAGCCTTGAGGGTGGTCATCTTCAAGACTTCAACCCTATTTGTCGAAAAGGTAGAACGGGACTAGGATTAAAATATCCTGGCTTATAGTCTAATTTAATTAAAATATTTTTATATACTATTTAATTTATAAATAAATTAGAAATGGCGACTTCTCCACGACATATAAACAAGTAAAAATCTCAATAATAAATGCGACTTTAGGTTAGAAAAATTCGACTGTGGGAAAGGCATATCCCCACGTGTATTCACATGGTTCCTGCTTAAACCATCCTCTGCAACGCAACTTCCCCTCCGACTGTATCTCCGAAGCTATCCTCACTCCCCACCCCACCTTACCCTACCCATCTAATGCACAAACTGTTACAGATATTTACAATATGTATATATTCATGGGGGTCAATTATCAATCACTATAATCATTCCAGTAAGAAATTTGTTGATGGCAATTCAGAGCACTCTCACTCTTATTCCATCTTCTCTTTCTTCTTCTTCTTTTGCAAAACCCACTCTCTTTCATCGCATTCCCAGTAAGGTTAGGCCCTCTCGAACTGTTCTCTTTCAAAACGGCGGGGTATCATCTATCCCCGTTGGTGAGGACTTGCCACACGATTATGATAACTGGTTCCCTAAACGGGACCACAAGAGTCGCAGAAGGGCTGGAATTCTCCTCCATCCGACGTCGTTTCCTGGCCCCTACGGCATCGGTGACCTGGGGTCTCAGTCCTTCCAATTCCTTGATTGGCTTCACGAAGCCGGCTGCTCTCTATGGCAGGTGATTATGTTCACTTTCCCTTTGTATCTATTTTTCATTTTTGAATTAGGAATTGAATTGTTTAGGTTGTTCAAATTCGAAATTATCGAAAAAAATGAAGCTTTTAGCTGTTTTGATGTAATTCTGGTGTAAAAAGTATTAACTGATTCACAATTTTCACGCCTTTTGCTTATTCTTTTTAATAATTAGAGCCGTTTGATTGTGTATACATTTGAGTTGGCCATTTATGTAAGCCATCCTGAACTCATACCACCATTTCGAAATGTCTTGAACTTTCACAGGGCTGCAAATGTATCAAGTTTAATTTTTTTTTTCTTGTACGGCTCATACATTAAACCAACTCCAGATTTTTTTGTGTGGTTCATTCATTAAATTTTTTGAAGAAAAACTAGCTGTTCACTAGTCACTTTTGTATATTTTATAAGCCTAGAAAGATTAAAGTGGACCCAGAGTGGATATTTCATAGTTTTATAAGAGATGAAAATGTTCCGTTTTAGGAATATGGACTATTTTTTTATAGGAGCTCATGGTATATGGAGGAATATATCTTTTGGGTAGGGGAAGTACTTTTTTAATTTTTCCTCCCATTTCATGTCATATAACAGTTTAACAAATCCACAAGTGCATTCTCTCATTGACATCTTGTTTTACTAATTTTTATTCGCTTCAAAGAGCGTTTCCTTTATTTTGACCTATTTATAAATTGAATTAATACTTATACAGGTTCTTCCTCTTGTTCCACCTGGAAGAAGAGCTAATGAAGAGGGATCCCCTTATTCTGGACAGGTGATATTATTCTTCACAGTACATTTTTCTTCTGTCTGTATACTTTTCATTAATAACTTATATTCCACCACTGTAATTATGAATAAGTAAATATATGTACGGAGATTTTTTATTTTATTTTTTTATTATTTATTATTATGATGTAATGATAAGCTGCCAAGGGATTTAGAGGCTAGTCTTCCTAAGAATTCAATTACTCATCCGTAATTTTAGCATTTAGCTTATTAATGAAATTAACTATGGTTTACTTTCAGGATGCAAATTGTGGTAATACTCTTTTGATTTCTCTTGAGGAACTAGTAGAAGATGGCCTGTTGTTGAAGGAAGAACTTCCAAAACCGTTGTGAGATTTTGTCTGTGATTGGCTGCAGTGCAGTCTAACCATATGGATTGTTTCTCTGTTCTTATGTTTGCCCCGTAATCTCTGTGTCTTCCTTGCAGAGACATGGATCGTGTGAATTTCTCTACTGTTGCTGAGATTAAGGATCCTTTGATAGCTAAGGTAAAGTACAGCTAAATCCTTGTAATTACTACGTCTTGTACTTCCACATTTATATGAGTTAGAAAGTTAATTTGGAATGAATGCTGGCCTAAAAATATGACATTAACAGTCATTGTTTTCATGATAGTTAAATATCCTTATTGAAAAAGATAGTAACTGCACAAACTTGATACTCTCAAATCTGAATTGATAACACTCAAAAGCTTATGCTATCGAATTACTCTTGTACTTGCTTTTTAATTAAGTACATATTTGAGTATATTCTATGTAGAGACCGGGATTAGTACAAAATAAGACTATTGAATTGAGTTACACATGAACATAAAATATCTTAGATTCTTAGTTATATTTGTGCGTGCATGCGGGTAAATATCAATGAAGTGCAGGCTTATGCATGCATAAGTACAGAGTATTGATGATTGTAGTTATTCAAATATTCTGAAGTGTCATCCGAAGATAGTTCTATGTGTCCTTAACAAACAATAAATGGATTCTGCACTGATTTAAAAAATAATCAATTATTGCATCCTGTTGTAGTTTATCATCACTAGAAAGATAATTGTTATGTTGAGAATTTATTACACAAAGCCTACTATATTTGACTTAGGATGCAATCAACAAAGAATGAGACTTGTAGAAGAAGGGGGAAAGAAAAGGGAGAAGCCGAGAGAAGAAATTGGGGGGAGAAAAGTGTTTATTCAACTCATCAAAAGTCTAACTATTGTAATGCATAAGCCTCTTTATATAGGGTTTAAACTAATCTAATTTTAAGTAGGAAAAAACTGATAAAATACTAGATCTATAAAATAACCTAATTACTTTTCGTAAGTAAGTATCTAAATTGGATAGTCTTCCATATGATATATCTAATAGTATCTTACTTTCTAATTTCCTTTTCACTTGTAAACTCTTTATCATGAAACCTTATTAAACTTGTTACTTGAACTTTGCCTTGTTTCTTTGTTGTTGTTTTCCAGCATTCAGTCCCTAAATCTTTTATTAATGCTATGATGGCTGCACAACAATGACTAGTCTGTTTGAAAGATGTGCAACCTCAATGAATTTTCTCTTAGTTTGTCCTTCATAATGATCACACCATTGTGTTTGTTGTCATATACAACTGTCTCTATTTTGTCTGGGTTCTGAAATTTGAGTTGTAAGATCATTATTACAAACTCCTGGCGTTCCATATTGTATTAGGCTGCAAAAAGGCTGATTAGTGATGGGGGACTGAAGAATCAGCTTGAACAGTTCCGCAAGGATCCAATTATTGCAGGTTCCTGACTTGTAATTCTTTTCTTTTCTATTGAAAATTTCAACTGATTAAGAACATTTTAGAAATAAATTTTTTATTTTATTTATTTAATTTTTTTTTTTTTTTTTTGTAAATGGAGCAAAATTTCAGGTTTCTAATTAATTGTGTTGCTGCTAGTACTGTATTAGTTACTGACCTCTATAGCCTTCCTTTCTTGAATTGGTGCACTGTATCACGTGAGTTTTTTTGCTCACATTGATGTTGTGCCAAACAAGAATGTAATATATTGTTTCGTTTGGTGTAGACTTGTAGTTACATCATGGCATAAATGCACTAGTGATTCAGGCATAGATGAAAATATTTCCATACAGAGACTTATTTTATTTAGCTTAGGACTCAGTTAACTTGCTTCCTATAAAAACTTATTTGGTTTGTCTTAGGATGTAATTAACTTAGCCTGGAATTTGTTGTATTAATATTGCCTATTTTAATTGCTGCTAGAGGCTTGTACTAGGTAAGGCACCAGGCATAGTGTGGTATAATTAGATGGAGTTGCTTCACATGATGGCTGCCTGGCTTTGACTTCAGGATGTGTATGTGTGTTATTATTATTTTTTTTCCTATTCCGGCTCCATTTTCTTACTTATCATATTTTTTTCCCATCTTACTCTTGCATAATATTGTTCTAAAGTATATCATTTTTCTATAGGGCCGTAGGCATATTATGGCCATTGAAATGGGAATTAAACGTTGTTTATAACAACTCTTTGTTGTATATGAGGTTGTTCTTAAATTGAGCTCATCTGATTTTATTAAATGTTATACATATGCAGGTTGGCTTGAAGATGCAGCATATTTTGCTGCCATTGATGACTCTTTAAATACATTTACTTGGTATGACTGGCCTGAACCATTGAAAAATCGCCATCTTGTTGCTTTGGAAGAAATTTATCAAAGCAAAAAAGAATTTGTAAGATCTGACTGACCTTTTTGACTGTATATAGACAAGTATTTCTTCATGCTGTCAAACGTTGATGCTGAATGACCCTGTGACTAGAAAACCGTTCTTCTCTTGCACAGATAGACATATTCATTGCTCAACAATTTTTGTTTCAAAGGCAATGGCAAAAAGTTCGTGAATATGCTCAGATGAAGGGAATCAGTATTATGGGAGACATGCCTATATATGTTGGTTATCATAGTGCAGATGTTTGGGCTAACAAGAAACACTTTTTGCTGGTGAGCTTTCTCTTTATGGAACTCGAGTGTTTCATTTGTAATATCGTGCATCAGACTAACCGTTCATGGGTCACGCAGAATAGGAGCGGCTTTCCGCTACTAGTTAGTGGTGTTCCCCCTGATGCCTTTAGCACAACTGGTCAGCTTTGGAACAGGTATACCCTATTCTATAGATTGAGTATTTTTACTTCTTTATCTTTATCTACTCAATATTCTATTTATGTACAACAAAGTGTCTTTTTCCCATCATGTTGCTTTTAGAAATGGAAGTATAACGCACCATATTATTATTGAAACTCGTGTGGAACATTAAATATTAAAAGAAAGAAATATATATGAGAAGATGCAGTTGATGAGATTCCCCATCCCACAGGCACTTCTGGGTGCCTCAAAAGCTGTTACATTTAATTATTTTATGTATTTGAATTTATGTTTAGTTTTTTTCCTGGCCAGTATATCTCTACTCTCAACTTTTCCATATTTAGCTCCAAGCATTCCCACCACATAGTACGAGCTGATCTTTCTTTTGATAAGTTGTAGTTCAAGAAAGAATACAAGCAGTATACCTCGATTTAACATTTTGAGCCTTCATCCTTTTCAGGTTGATGTTGAACCTGGTTTACAGGTTGAAGAAAAATAAAAAAGAATACATTTTCTTGATAAAATAATTCAAAAATAGCAATCTCGCTATCCTTTCTAAACAACCGACTTACCCCGAGATCCCTCTATAACATTCCAATCCCAAAATTAGCCCACCACAATAAAACCACAGTCTTCCCAAGCTAAATGAACAATGATCTAGTTCATGGATGCCGAAAATATCAAAAGGAAAGGGGAATGCATGCGCATATTGTCCTCATTATATACTATACAACATGAATTTTGCTGTAAACCAATGTGTTAAAGTTAATAAGTGGCTATCTAATAAGAGGATATGTTTCTTTTTCTTTATTCTGGAGTGCTTCTTTGTTCCCAATTATTATTGCTATTATTCGGGGGGTGGGTAGTTCTACATTCCTCCTTGTGTTATTACTATGAGACTCGAGTATAGTTAAAGTATGTTCCATTTATCTTCATGCTAGTTAAATGTTGTGGAAGTGAACATATGTTTTGTTGCAGTACACACGATGGCTTCCTCTCAAATATTTATAAAAATGCATCTAACATTTTACAAGAAGCATAATTTGTTATTTGCTCTTTTTTTTTCATCAAGTTACTTACTTAGCTTTTTGGCTTGAAAGCCCTCTATATGACTGGAAAGCCATGGAAAAAGATGGATATTCTTGGTGGATTAGGAGGTTAAGACGTGCACAGAATCTATTTGACGAATTCAGGATTGATCACTTTAGAGGATTTGCTGGCTTTTGGGCTGTCCCCTCTGGTGAGATGATCTTTAATGTAGTCAAGTTTAGTTCATTCATTTCAGTTGGAGACAATTCTTATTCCTTTGTGCACGCAGAAGCAAAAGTTGCAATGGTAGGACGTTGGAAGGTCAGTTTACCCTTCTTTCATTTTCTAATCTGTTTCTTTCTGACAATTTTTGAAAGTATCTCTTAATGATATGTATATGAAAAGTAGGTTGGACCTGGAAAGTCTTTATTTGATGCCATATTCAAAGCCATTGGAGATCTAAACATCATAGCGGAAGACTTGGTAAGTTTCCATTAAATAAAGGGCCTTGATCTCTTCTCAAATTCTATACTGAACTTGATATATGATTTTTGGTTTTTGGTCAATGGTTGATCTTACTAACTATTAAGTAGTTCCTAATATAATTCATTGACGCCCTTTTAAGTTCCTTCGTTGATTTCTATTTTGAAGGTGTTTGGGGGGGGGGGGGGGGGGGGGGGGGTAAAAATGGATTTATCACTATAAAGCATTGTGTGTTGAAACTATATAATCCACATAATCAAATGAACATGAAATAATTGAATAAATATGAAGAAAACAAGGAAAGAGGAGTGGACTGAGAAGTTCCTAATTTTGAGATTTTTCCTAGTCACTTATTTCCTTGTCTGGGACTCCTGTAAGGCCCCTATAAAAATGTTAAAAAAAAAAAAAAATGGTGTGGAAGCGGTTTTAAAATTCTTGATAATATTTATTAGAGAATAATTTAATTGTACAACGCCTTTGTTTTTATTGGCAAAAATAATATCATAATCCTAATAGCTTAAGGGAAATGAGCAATTAAAATCCTATAATAGTAAAAAAGTTCTATTCTAAACAAGAAAGAAACTCATATTGCCAATGACAGGGAGTGATCACTGAGGATGTAATTCAGCTTAGGAAGGCCATTGGAGCACCTGGAATGGCAGTCCTCCAGTTTGGTATCTAATAACTGCTTGCTTATCTACTGCGTCACTTTCAAATTCTTCCTTCCATTGGCATGTTAGTCTGTTTTTTGGGGTTTTCTTGTCTAGGTTTTGGAAGTGATGCTGAAAACCCTCATTTGCCTCATAATCATGAGCAGAACCAAGTGGTGTACACTGGCACTCACGATAATGAAACGGTAGTCTATCCTCTGATCCCACCTTTTGAGAAGTACATATTTGTTTGCACTTCATTTTCATTGAAAAATGGCGTGCTTTGTGATAATTCTGATGGTAAATTTATATTCATATTTATATTTTTGATAGCTCTGATGGTAAAGTATTATTAGATTGGGCTTGCACAATTGACTTCTATTGCATCTTCTGTCAGTTCTAAATTTCTTCCACATTTTATTCTCTCCCCTTTTTGAGGGGTGGGATAGGGGAGTTGAAAGCATAAATTAATTTACAACTTTGAAAAGCACCCTTCTGATTCTTTGTGAGTATTACAGATTCGAGGATGGTGGGATGTCTTGCCACACAATGAGAAATCCAATGTGAGCATGATTCAATCCCTCCAATCAAGCTTTTGAAAGATTAGCCAGTATGGATGTTGTTCATACTGAAATTTTGTTTTAATATTATATTTCTCTGATAGGTACTAAAATATCTTGGAAATATCAAGGAAGATGAAATCTCATGGGCACTAATTCAGGCTGCACTTTCTTCAGTGGCGCAAACTACTGTTATACCGATGCAGGATATTATTGGGTTGGGAAGTTCTGCTAGGATGAATATTCCAGCAACTCAGGTAAACGGCCACATTTATGGACATATATACGTGGATACATACAAATTTACTCGTTGAAGGGTATTTGGGATCTCCGTATCTGATGGATCATGCCTGAGCTGACTCATTTTTGTTCTTTGTGACCATTTGAGCCTGAAGTATAGTTTTAAAAAGAAGGCATAAAAATGTAGGAAGAAGAAAATTTAGAATCTAATAAGAATCCGCCAAAAGTCCCAGTATTGAATCTCACTTGTTGAGTGCAGCACATTAGAAAATATCAGCAGCTGTGATGATATTATTATGTTCTTTGTCCTGGGGAACCAGTACTTGGTAACTCAATTAACGAATATGGATGCACATACCTTTGTAACATAACATGATTGCATGTGTGTGAGAGTGACACGTGTCTATTCAGGTGTGAATCTGTAAACTATGTTCTACGAGTTGTCTTTTGCTTTACTGATGATTCTTTATCATCTTTGGAAATTGTAACACTCCATTAGCATAATTTATATTTCTACTTAAGAAACCATGCTCCTGTAGAATCTTTTTGCATTCTTCTTCCTTCTGTTCTCCTTTCTTAAATTTCAGACCCATGTTGGTGATCTAGACTTATACTCACCGTGTATGACATTCCTTGATTCCATCAAGCGATAAGATTTAAAAAATCAATGGCTTTTTATTGAGGGAAGACAAAAGAATAGTTTGCTGTGCTCCCTAGACGGCATGTTAAGTTGGCTGCATGTGTAGGGACCACAACATCTGGACGTATCAAGTATATTTCATTTGGCTTTTTTCCTTGTGCAGTTTGGAAACTGGAGTTGGAGGATCCCCGAGTCCATGAGTTTTGATAGTTTGAATGCAGAAGCAACAAAACTAAGAAATTTGCTCACGATGTATGGACGGTTGTAACCATTGGTGAAATCCTGATCCTGTAAGTTAAATCATCCAAGTCTCGGATTGATATCGAAACTTGAGAATCTCTGTTTTTTTAGCTATTTTGTAAGCAACTTGCTGCCCTTTCCCACCAGGCGGCTATAATAGTTCAAGAGATTGTAAGAGAGGTAAAATGATTTTAGATATTGATAATTTATGAGGACCTGTTGTCTTGATGCTGTATTTTACTTGTAATCCAATAAAGAGAGTTCACACACACTGTGCTTGTTCGGTGGTTCACTTGCTTTTCAATTTTGTGTTCGGTTATTAATCGAGTTATTTTGGATTATAAATGATATATTATCTATCATATGAACTCAAAAAAAAATTTGAAATAAGAATCCGGCGTCAGCTAACATATAGCTCATGTTCGGTTCATGTTTATAAATATTCAAATAATTTTTTCCTTTTTCACATGGACGCACGAGTACTATTTATTCACAATTCATTTCTTTCTATTTATTAATTTAATCTCTATATATTCAAACATATGCTTAATTTGTAAAAGTAGTACTCAAACTAAACTGAAATAATTAATAATTTTTTGAACAATTACAAATTATTAGGAGACGTATTACAAAACACGGTTAGTATTGATACAACAATTATCTTTTGTTAAACTACTCTATAATTGAATTAAATGTCATGATTTTTGCTTATTATCGTACCTATGTCCTCAACTTCAATCGTTGCACTCTTATCACATATTTTTTGTTAAGATGGTGTAAAAAGATTTATTTGTATCGCACGTTTTTAAATAAGTAAATAAATAAATAAATATAAGAATGTGATTAAATATTTGTCCCTCGTTTCAAAGCACAATAATAGAAAATTTAAGTGTGTAAAACAATTTTTTTTAATTTGTAGTGTGACAAAAATAGTGAACATGGATGAACATGCTATTGATATAAAAAGTATGAAGAGTTTGATATGAATTGTGATATGTCTCGATATATGGTTCGTTTAGTTGACATTTATCGTTACTTGAACTTGACTTAAATTTGTTTTGGGAGAAAATTTCACAATTAAGAGGTTTAGTTTCACACCTTTCAAATTTAAAAGATAAGGTTTAAAATCTCAAAATTCAGATTTTTTAAGATTTAAAATTTCAAAATTTTTTAAATTTTATTTATAAATTAATTAATTAAACATATATTTTATTAATTAAATATATTAAGGTCACGATTCCATATAATTTGGTCTCAAATTCTATATAATTGGTCACAAATCACAAATTTTACATGTCACAAATTATTTTACGATCACAATTCAAAAATTTTATAGGTCATAATTTGTTTATCGGTCACAAATACAAATTATTTTATGGTCACAATTCAAAAATCTTATATGTCACAATTTGTTCATCAGTCATAAATCAGAAATTTATAAGTCACATTATTTTACGGCCACAAATCAAAAAAATTATAGGTCACAAATTATTTTACGATCACAATTCAGAAATTTTATAAGTCACAATTTGTTCATCGGTCACAAATAAAAAATATATGTACGTAAAAACTTATTTTATCGGTCACAAATAACAAATATTATAAATCATGACTTAGTAGACAATCACAAATTGTCAAATTATCGATCACAAATTAACAACTTTTTAGGTCACACATTATTTCTTGTTCACAATTTATTTTTTTCATTAGTCACATATTATTTATTGGTTACACATTAACCAATTTAATGATCACAATCAACCAAATAATTTGCGAGCACAATCAACACTTGTGACTACGACCGCACCACTCCCTCTAGCAACACCATTGCCATCATCGCCGCCAGAACCATCACCACCACCTCAAACAAATCAACAACACATTGTGAAAAACACTACCACGTCGTTGAACCGATCCACCACCACCTCGACACACTCGTTGCCATCACCAAGATCCACCACCACCACCATCACATCCAACATAACCTCCGCTACGTAGGATCCAACCAAAGTCACCACCACAGCTCCCATCCACCAACTGAAAACACCCAAAAATTCACATTAGATGTCAGAACTACAAGTCCCGATCATGACACACAGCAGATCTGGACCACGCATGCAGCGAGGCAGCTGGGGTACAACATAGTGGCCGCACGCAGTAGCACCACTATGCCACCAACAAAAATGACCACCACTAGATCTAACAAAACCACTCCTCACCGTCGCCACCACCAAATCCAACTGTTTTCCGCAACGTATTTTATTAATTAAATACACCAACAAAAACCCTGCCCAAACATCAACAAAACCATCACCACCAAAAAGATTCGACACCACCACCTAAACACCAGATCGCAAGCACACCAATTGTTGCCCAAACAAACTGTCACCCAAACACCAAATCTGAACAAGGAGAGAGAGAGAGAGAGAGAGAGAGAGGATGGAGCATAGAGAGAATGGGGAGGGAAGATAGAAAGAGGTGACATCATCGCTTATCTAGCAACGATGATGGCATCTCCGTTCCTGCAGTGGCGACGTCAACCACTGTTGCAGCGGCGGAGACGGCATCGACCGAGCATGGTAGCAACGTGAAAAAAAGTGGCGTCCATCTTACCGTCGGGTGTGGCAACGACGTGAAGATTCGTGAGAAGAGAGAGAGAGAGAGAAAATGGGGAAAGATTTAGGTTTGTTTCATTTGGTGGGGGCAAATAGGGGTAGGGAATGGTATATAAATTAATTTAATTTTTTAATATTATTATTAATATTTAGAATTTTAAATATATCTGATTTTTTAAAATAAAACTTGTATTTCTTGTGAATTGAGATCTTGAAAACACTTAGGTGGTGTTCTCTTTGTGTTTCAGTTTTGTGTTTTGAGTTTTGAATTCATTTTGTGTTTTGTGTTTTGAGTGTCTGTTTTGAAATTTCTGAAAATGCGTTCTTTTTGTCATTCTGAAAAACTGTTTCCGAAAACATAAAAATGGAAAATGCGTTTACTTTGAAATTTTGAGATTTTTTTAAATAAAATTTTATTCAAAAATATGATTATTCAATAATTTTTTCTTAAAATTAATTTTTCCTCAAATTCATTTTCAATTATACATTTATCAACTTTCAACCACACATTCACAACTTATTACCCAAAAAAATCAAATTTTTATCAAAACCAAAAAAAGACAGTACAAAAAGCCATGTTAAATTGTCCCTTGCATTCTCTCTCTTTCTAATGGTAGTAATTTTCCACCTAAGCGATCAGCCAAGAAAATACTATGCAATAAGACAAGAACCGATATATAAAAGGCATATATAAGGAGTAGATATACCATGTTAACGTTGCTATGCATCTCTTATATAAGGAGTAGATATAAGGAATAGATATACTATGTTAACAAGACAATTTTTTATATGTCCAAATCATTCCCAACTCATATGATTGAAAATACAAAGCAATAAATCAAATTTTTACAAAAAAAGAAGGCAAAAATGACTCACTCAAAACATACGAAGTGAGTCAAAAATTCCTAGTATACAACACTAAAAATGAGAACGCATGGGAGAAGAATCATTCACTGCTTTCCAATCCCAAGTTTTTTTGAAGTCTCTTGTCAAGTTGAATTGCAGTGTGTTATGCCATGGGAACAATGTGCGCGTAACCGGAAGCTTCCTTTGAAGGTTCTGCATATCATAACAAAAAAGGAGCCTCAGAAAATTGCACACGTGTTTGCGTAAAGAAAGCCATACCGGATTAATCTACCATCAAATAGACAACTTATTTTCGACGTTGATCAATATAAAAATTAAAAAGTCACTTGTTTACTCAAAAGTGCACTTTATGACCCTAGGTAAAAATGCTCAAGAGGCTATCGTTCCATTTCATAATATACAAGAATTTTGTTTTTCTGTCTTAGAGTACTGCCATGATTTGTAGCTTCGCTTTTTATTGGTGATCATCCTAAAATGGGCACTAATCAGTCCTCAAAAATACTCTATTCAACCCAAAGTTCCTTACTAAATCCTTTTTTATACAAGTTGGAACAAGAGATGCAAGGGAATATTGGTCACATGCTAATCAAAATATGCTATTCCACATTAGTTACACTGAAGCCATCCAATCATGGGAATGTTGTTTACTTATAGCATCACTGTAGACATATTCCAACCTCAAGAAATCAAATAATTTAATGAGTAAACAAGACTACATGTCGTTATTCCAACATTGGTGACAGTTTCAGCTTTTCCCTACTGATATAAGCATTACTTGGCAGAAGAAACTCAGGATCTGAGTCCACGTTTTGCACTCAAAGCTTATCCAGGACCTGGTTTGTAGATATATCGAGTTTGAAGTCCACCATAGTTATAAGTAAGCATACGCAAGTGGCTGAGCACAAAGCCCTGTGAGGCATGTCCTGAGATGTGCATTTTGGGAGTTCAATGGTAGAATTGGTGAAATAGTTTTTTCGTAGCTACACAACTCTGTTAACAGGGACTTCAATTAAAGAGAAGAGTAGGCGGAGGTCGGAGAGAACTATGTTGGAGATCATCTCACCCATAAACAATGGCACTCCAATCTCCACAAATTTCTACTAACCCAGAAATTTTGATAGCACAAGCATCACAAAAACAACCCAAGTTTTGCATTCCTTCACTCTGATCTCCTCAAATTTCAACTAATCCACAAATTTTATCTACACAAGCATCACAAAAACAACCCAAGAAACATTTCTACCTCCACCAATTACAGTTCCACTCAAGATTGGAGGGAATTCAACTCTATCATCCTGTGCTCCTTCATCCCCGACATTCATGAAAATAACCTCTGGTTCAATCTCAT
>CM032623.1:8604380-8685009 GCA_019097785.1 Fraxinus excelsior | reverse complement strand
ATTGTTGGATTTGAATGAATTAAATTGAATGTCTCCATATATTGCTTGTGCGAGAGAAAAAGATGATTATTGCGCCCATGATTAATCCAACTAAGATGATGGGCAAGCACAACCGCCCCCAACCCTCGGCCACTACGATTTCTTGGGGACGTCGGCCATGAAAAAGGGGGAAGAACTTCTCCATTAAGACTTTTCCAGTGTTTTGAAACCGACCCGATCATCAATCCGAAAAATGTGAAGGGTCAAGGGTCAAAAGGTTTAATTGGGGTTGAATCGCATGTAATAAATACATACAAAAATAATAAAATAATATAAAAATAATATATATATATATTTTTTTTTAAAATTTTCATATTAATAATTCAAAGTAAATATATTTTTACTAACTAGATTCATTATCCTACAATTAGTCTCAATACTAAAAATTAAAAATCAATATGTTAAAATAGTTTACTTTGTTAAATTAAAATAATAACTTATAGAAAATGATAGCTAACATTAATATATTAATAATCAAGTCTAATTTAAGTTAAATTTGAAAATTAAATAAAGGAAAGAATGAATGTGAATATTACAATTTAATTAGTTGTTATTAAAAATCAAATTAGCCAAACATACATTTGAAAATGATTTTGATGGGTATTTTAACATTTTTTGGTTATATATCATTATCCCACATTGAAAGTTTATAAAACTATTAGAGTTAAGAGCATGTATAAAAGACACAATCCCACATTGGAAGTTTATGAAACCTTTGGAGAGAAGTGCATCTATAAAATGAGCATGACATCCATTACTTCTCCATGGGCCTTAGAATTCTAAATAAATTTTGAAGCCCATTTATGAAGTTAAAAATTTTTAAACCGAAAAAAAAAAAATTTGAAAATCGGGACCGGTTTGACGAGTTTTAACCGATTTTGAAAATAATCAAAAATCGGACATGTTTTGGCCCGATTTTGGGCCTCGTTCCCGATTTTTCCGGTCAAACCGGTTGGGCCGGGCCGGGTTTGACAACATTGGGTTTTTCAGTCATAGAAGATTAAATGTTTTTTTTTTCGATTTTTGGGAGTTGAGGAGGCGGGGACTTCTTGTGTAAATTTGTTAAGGTCCTTGGCTGCAATTTAAGGATTATCGTTAAATTTTAAGTTTTAGTCCCTAAAGTTTTAAATAAATTCAAGTTGGACCCTAAAGTTATAGGTTTTCCATTAAAACAAGAAATTCCGTTAGTTTTTCCGTTAAATCAAAAAATTCTGTTTCATAACCACTTTATATATATATATATATATATATATATATATACATACAAGCAACGTGCAATGCACGTTTTGCTTAGTTTATATTTAATAGTTTTATTTAAGAATTAATTTGTTATTAATAAAGATGTAATTTTTTTGGTTAATTAAATAATTAATGATGTAATATTTATGTAATTGATAAATAATTAAATAAAGTGTTTCTCTCTGTCATCTCCAACCCAAAATCACAAACAAAAAACTCAAGGTATGTTAAGGGGTAAGAATATGAGTTTACTTAGACTCCGTTTGATTCTCATTAATGTAGAATGAGAATGAAAAATATAGCCGTTATTGGACCCCACACAAGAGATAGAAATTCAAAATTGATAGATTGATGTGATGGATAACAGTCATATTTTTCATTTTTATGGGTTTTTAATGAGAAACAAACGAAGACTTAAATTTTTTGCATGGCTTAAGTCTTTACTCTTTTTTAAGTAATTATGCAATTCATTTTATCGTTAAAGTATGATATGTATTACGATAATATATGCATATCATGTGTTAGACTTAGTATTGGTAAGTGACGGGTAAATTTTCGAGGTCGAAAATATTTTAAGGGTGTGAGAATGTAATACCCCGAAAATTTTCATAAAATATAATTCAATTTTTATATACTATATTTTAATATTTTAAAAGTTAGGGACTAAATGATACATTTATCAAATTATATTTTATTTGTGTCAAATATTTAGATATTGATGGAGTTATCGTAAATATATGAATATTGGTCTCGTTGAATAAATCGTAATTAGATACATAAATCAGATTCGAGAAAAAGTCGATTCGGATAAGTTAGCTCCAAGATATTTTAGTTTGAATGAATTATCAAAAGTTAATTTATTTTTATTATTATTTAATTATAATTTTGAAAGTAAGGGGGGGTGAAAAAATATATTCCGTTAAAACAAGAAATTCAGTTAGTTTTTCCGTTAAATCAAGAAATTACGTTAATTTTTCCGTTAAACCAACAAATTCCGTTTAATAGCCACTATATATATATATGGAAACATATAAATAAATAAATTCACCATTACACTCTAAATACATTGAGCAAACTATCTGATTTTGTTACATGCCATTTGCCTAAAAATTTTGCACAAAAATTGATAATGCCAAAGAAAGGTGTAAAACTGGAAGCAGCAAATATATACATGTGGGAATAAAAGAAAATTAGTGAATTAAAGAGAGAAAGATTTTTACTTTTTTAGTTAGTCATGTGAACTCATCATCTCGGTACGTAGACCTCAAACTGACACCCCGGTTCGCCCATATATATACTTCAAAATTCAGAAAATCGAAAAAAGAAAGTTAGCAACGAGGTACTGAGAAATGTTTATAGATTTTCAATAAGAGAAAGATAAAAGAAACTGCGACTGTAAGTAAAGCTGTCAAAATTATCGATAACAACTATAGGGTTGGCAGAATTTGGTGGTACGGAATTGATTGGCGATTCGAAGGTATCTTGAGAATGGACAAGTGTATTTCAGATGTTGCACGAGTGGATGTGAAGATAGGGCCATGAAATTTGAGAGGTAGATGTTGTGATGACTGATGAGAAACGGAAGTTTTCTTGGAGGGAATGAGAGAGGTCTGTTGAGTGGGAATGGAGGGGAGTTGCAAGGCGGGTCATAACCGTGACAGCGGTGGGGGTTTAGTCGTTTAGGAATATTTGAAAATTTTAAAAACTATATTTTTAATAGTATTTTTTGAAAAATGTGTGCTTAGAAATGAGGAAAAAAATTGAATTTAAATATAGAATATTTTATTAAATATAAATAAAATTGAGATTGAAAATGAGTATAATAAATAAATTAAAGTAAATTAAAGACCACCGAACTAAGTCTAGTTTTGGGGGAATTAGGCGGACTAGTTCGTTTCGCAAGAGAAGAGAATTAATTGTGCCTAGCTGGTGGACAATGACATGGTGCCCCATTTGACAAAATATCACACGTGAATCTTATTACAACTTTTCCTCTATTTTGGTAGAAATTTGGAAAATACGGATAGACTGTGGATGTGGTGCTATTAGAGGTGGCAAAATGGTCGAGTAACTCGTGAAATCGACTCGTCGAAACTCGACCCATGGATAGCTCAGGCTCAGTCTCGATGAGAGCGAAGTGGCTTGTTTCGTTTTGCAAAAGAATTAAGGGCATATTTGATACCCTTAACTTTCCTCAGAACTAGGAATTATTTTTCTATTTTCTAGTTTTTGCCTTGTTTGATAGTAGAAATTTTCCATATAAATTTTTTCTCACTTTCTCTCACACGTGCACATTTTCCTTGATTTTGTTGAAATTGTTTTCCCAACTTTTAGGTGGGTTTTCATTTTCCAGTTTTTTTTTTTTTATTGTTGGACAATTGGGAAAAATCCTAGAACCAATGGTAAAAAAGTATCACTTTTATTGACAATTTTTCATGCAAAACAAAGTCAAACGAATGATAATTGGTATGATAATTTTTTTTCTAAATTTTTTTTTTGGCAAGTGAAACAAATTCTAGACCCAATGGTAAAATAAATTCTCACTTTAATGGTCAATTTTTATAAAAAATAAAGTCAAATAGATACCAGACTTTCAACATTTTTTAGATGAAAAATTATACCAATCAAACAAAATTAATTACAATTCCCAATAAAATAATTTCTAGACAATTCAATTCCCTAAAATTCATTTTCTTTCCACCTATTTTTCACATTTGCAATCAAACGGACCCTAATCGTGTCTAACTACTAACTAGCGGACATGGACTAGTGCCCCATCTAACAAAATATAACACGTGAATCGTATTACAACTTTTCTTCTTTGTTGGTATAAATTTGGAAAATTCGGATAGGCGATGGATGTGGTGCTATTAGAGATGGCAAAAGGGTCGAGTAGCTCATCCCATGGGCGCTACTCGAGGGTCGTGTCTAGCATTAGCCAAGTAAGACTCGGCTTGTCGAGCTTGCAAGTGGCTCGTGGACAGAGCTCGTAAACAAGTGACCAAACATCATTTTGGCGATTTTAAAAAAAACTCGAGCTTGTAAGATTGGCTCGACTAGTGAGCTTGTGAGTTCACTTAACGGTCTCGTCTCGAACGAGCCATGAGCTCGGCTCGTGTGAGAATAAGGCTAGCTGCTTGACTTGGCCCATTGACACCGCTAGGTGTTGTTTTGTAAGTTAGGGACTAAATTTCTGATAAATATAAAAATTCATTTTTATTCACATTCTTTCAATAAATTGATTTAGCAAATAAATCTAAATTTTTTCTTACTTTTTAACTATACGTTACGAGTGCTTAGCATAAAATGAGTATAGATGCTCATTAAATCACAAGAAAAAAACTATGAGGGACGAATAAGAATATGATCTACGAATGACTTGCAAAAAATGCTAGGGGGATCGTTCTAGTAGCCCTCCGGTATTAAGACCATGTTTGGTACGGATCAAAATCAGATTTTAATCTAAGTCAAAGTCAAACAATTAATATTAATTACATCTTTCATGGGTCCCACAATTTTTTAACCACACATTTCAAAAACTTCTATCACAATCTACTAAAAATCTAATTTTAATCTCCACCAAACACTCTCTAATTCAAGAAGCACTTGGAGAAAAATATATGAGTTGAGGCTTTCAAGTGAGCAATAATGAAAAATGTACATGAATAATGGATAAGACACGAGTATATACAGAATATATAAGAGTTGCAATTCTATGAGTATTGAAACCACCTTTATGATTAGACCAAAATTGTGGGAATCTTGATGGTCTAGGAACTCGCATCTTAGCTAGGACATTGCGCGTATAGAGGAGTAGGACTCGTTGTTGAATAAGGACGTTATAACCTGTCACCCAAACAGGGACGGACCTAGCACTCGACCGCACGTGCTGGGCTCCGCCAAGTCGCCGACTGCCATCCGCCTATGCCTAGTCTGGTTCGTCTTCTTCCTTAAGCAGCTAAGTTGCTTCTGCCTCTTTTTTTTCGTATTTGAAAATGGGCCGTTTTGGCCAACCTATCGTTTGTTTTGAAATTGGGCCAATGTGACCCATTTAATTCATCTTTTATATATATATATATACTAGATGTAAGCAACGTATGTTAAGGGGTAAAAATATGAGTTTACTTAGGTTCCGTTTGATTCTCATTAATGTAGAATGAGAATGAAAAATATAGCCGTTATTGGACCCCACACAAGAGATAGAAATTCAAAATTGATAGATTTATGTGATGGATAACGGTCATATTTTTCATTTTTATGGGTTTTTAATGAGAAACAAACGGAGACTTAAACTTTTTGCATGACTTAAGTCTTTACTCTTTTTTAAGTAATAATGCAATTCATTTTATCGTTAAAGTATGATATGTATTACAATAATATATGTATATCATTTGTTAGACTTAGTATTGGTAAGTGACGGGTAAATTTTCGAGGACGAAAATATTTTAAGGGGGTGAGAATGTAATACCCTCGAAAATTTTCATAAAATATAATTCAATTTTTATATACTATATTTTAATATTTTGAAAGTTAGGGACTAAATGATACATTTATCAAATTATATTTTATTTGTGTCAAATATTTAGATATTGATGGAGTTATCGTAAATATATGAATATTGGTCTCGTTGGATAAATCGTAATTAGATACATAAATCAGATTCGAGAAAAAGTCGATTCGGATAAGTTAGCTCCAAGATATTTTAGTTTGAATGAATTATCAAAAGTTAATTTATTTTTATTATTATTTAATTATAATTTTGAAAGTAAGGGGGGGTGAAAAAATATATTCCGTTAAAACAAGAAATTCCGTTAGTTTTTCCGTTAAATCAAGAAATTCCATTAGTTTTTCCGTTAAACCAACAAATTCCGTTTAATAGCCACTTTTTATATATAGAAAGAGATATTAAACTAACATAATTTGTTGGTTTAACGGAAAAACTAACGGAATTTCTTGTTTTAACGGAATATATTTTTTCACCACCTCTTACTTTCAAAATTATAATTAAATAATAATAAAAATAAATTAGCTTTTGATAATTCTTTCAAACTAAAATATCTTGGAACTAACTTATCCGAATCGACTTTTTCTCGAATCTGATTTGTGTATCTAATTACGATTTAACCAACGAGACCAATATTCATATATTTACGATAACTCCATCAATATCTAAATATTTGACACAAATAAAATATAATTTGATAAATGTATCATTTAGTCTCAAACTTTCAAAATATTAAAATATGGTATATAAAAATTGAATTATATTTTATGAAAATTTTCGGGGTATTACATTTTCACCCCCTTAAAATATTTTCGTCCTTGAAAATTTACCCGTCACTTACCAATATTAAGTTTAACACATGATATACATATATTATCGTAATACATATAATACTTTAGCAATAAAATGAATTGTATTATTACTTGAAAAAGAGTAAAGACTTAAGTCATGCAAAAAGTTTAAGCCTCCGTTTGTTTCTCATTAAAAACCCATAAAAATGAAAAATATGACCGTTATCCATCACATCAATCTATCAATTTTGAATTTCTATCTCTTGTGTGGGGTCCAATAACGGCTATATTTTTCATTCTCATTCTACATTAATGAGAATCAAATAGAGTCTAAGTAAACTCATCTTCTTACCCCTTAACATACCTTGAGTTTTCTGTTTGTGATTTTGGGTTGGAAATGACAGCGAGAAGCACTTTATTTAATTATTTATCAATTATATAAACATTACATCATTAATTATTTAATTAACCAAAAAATTACATCTTTATTAATAACAAATTAATTCTTAAACAAAACTATTAAATATAAATTAAGCAAACGTGCATTGCACGTTGCTTACACCTAGTATTTATAAAAATGCATCTAACATTTTACAAGAAGCATAATTTGTTATTTGCTCTTTTTTTTTCATCAAGTTACTTACTTAGCTTTTTGGCTTGAAAGCCCTCTATATGACTGGAAAGCCATGGAAAAAGATGGATATTCTTGGTGGATTAGGAGGTTAAGACGTGCACAGAATCTATTTGACGAATTCAGGATTGATCACTTTAGAGGATTTGCTGGCTTTTGGGCTGTCCCCTCTGGTGAGATGATCTTTAATGTAGTCAAGTTTAGTTCATTCATTTCAGTTGGAGACAATTCTTATTCCTTTGTGCACGCAGAAGCAAAAGTTGCAATGGTAGGACGTTGGAAGGTCAGTTTACCCTTCTTTCATTTTCTAATCTGTTTCTTTCTGACAATTTTTGAAAGTATCTCTTAATGATATGTATATGAAAAGTAGGTTGGACCTGGAAAGTCTTTATTTGATGCCATATTCAAAGCCATTGGAGATCTAAACATCATAGCGGAAGACTTGGTAAGTTTCCATTAAATAAAGGGCCTTGATCTCTTCTCAAATTCTATACTGAACTTGATATATGATTTTTGGTTTTTGGTCAATGGTTGATCTTACTAACTATTAAGTAGTTCCTAATATAATTCATTGACGCCCTTTTAAGTTCCTTCGTTGATTTCTATTTTGAAGGTGTTTGGGGGGGGGGGGGGGGGGGGGGGGGTAAAAATGGTTTTATCACTATAAAGCATTGTGTGTTGAAACTATATAATCCACATAATCAAATGAACATGAAATAATTGAATAAATATGAAGAAAACAAGGAAAGAGGAGTGGACTGAGAAGTTCCTAATTTTGAGATTTTTCCTAGTCACTTATTTCCTTGTCTGGGACTCCTGTAAGGCCCCTATAAAAATGTTAAAAAAAAAAAAAAATGGTGTGGAAGCGGTTTTAAAATTCTTGATAATATTTATTAGAGAATAATTTAATTGTACAACGCCTTTGTTTTTATTGGCAAAAATAATATCATAATCCTAATAGCTTAAGGGAAATGAGCAATTAAAATCCTATAATAGTAAAAAAGTTCTATTCTAAACAAGAAAGAAACTCATATTGCCAATGACAGGGAGTGATCACTGAGGATGTAATTCAGCTTAGGAAGGCCATTGGAGCACCTGGAATGGCAGTCCTCCAGTTTGGTATCTAATAACTGCTTGCTTATCTACTGCGTCACTTTCAAATTCTTCCTTCCATTGGCATGTTAGTCTGTTTTTTGGGGTTTTCTTGTCTAGGTTTTGGAAGTGATGCTGAAAACCCTCATTTGCCTCATAATCATGAGCAGAACCAAGTGGTGTACACTGGCACTCACGATAATGAAACGGTAGTCTATCCTCTGATCCCACCTTTTGAGAAGTACATATTTGTTTGCACTTCATTTTCATTGAAAAATGGCGTGCTTTGTGATAATTCTGATGGTAAATTTATATTCATATTTATATTTTTGATAGCTCTGATGGTAAAGTATTATTAGATTGGGCTTGCACAATTGACTTCTATTGCATCTTCTGTCAGTTCTAAATTTCTTCCACATTTTATTCTCTCCCCTTTTTGAGGGGTGGGATAGGGGAGTTGAAAGCATAAATTAATTTACAACTTTGAAAAGCACCCTTCTGATTCTTTGTGAGTATTACAGATTCGAGGATGGTGGGATGTCTTGCCACACAATGAGAAATCCAATGTGAGCATGATTCAATCCCTCCAATCAAGCTTTTGAAAGATTAGCCAGTATGGATGTTGTTCATACTGAAATTTTGTTTTAATATTATATTTCTCTGATAGGTACTAAAATATCTTGGAAATATCAAGGAAGATGAAATCTCATGGGCACTAATTCAGGCTGCACTTTCTTCAGTGGCGCAAACTACTGTTATACCGATGCAGGATATTATTGGGTTGGGAAGTTCTGCTAGGATGAATATTCCAGCAACTCAGGTAAACGGCCACATTTATGGACATATATACGTGGATACATACAAATTTACTCGTTGAAGGGTATTTGGGATCTCCGTATCTGATGGATCATGCCTGAGCTGACTCATTTTTGTTCTTTGTGACCATTTGAGCCTGAAGTATAGTTTTAAAAAGAAGGCATAAAAATGTAGGAAGAAGAAAATTTAGAATCTAATAAGAATCCGCCAAAAGTCCCAGTATTGAATCTCACTTGTTGAGTGCAGCACATTAGAAAATATCAGCAGCTGTGATGATATTATTATGTTCTTTGTCCTGGGGAACCAGTACTTGGTAACTCAATTAACGAATATGGATGCACATACCTTTGTAACATAACATGATTGCATGTGTGTGAGAGTGACACGTGTCTATTCAGGTGTGAATCTGTAAACTATGTTCTACGAGTTGTCTTTTGCTTTACTGATGATTCTTTATCATCTTTGGAAATTGTAACACTCCATTAGCATAATTTATATTTCTACTTAAGAAACCATGCTCCTGTAGAATCTTTTTGCATTCTTCTTCCTTCTGTTCTCCTTTCTTAAATTTCAGACCCATGTTGGTGATCTAGACTTATACTCACCGTGTATGACATTCCTTGATTCCATCAAGCGATAAGATTTAAAAAATCAATGGCTTTTTATTGAGGGAAGACAAAAGAATAGTTTGCTGTGCTCCCTAGACGGCATGTTAAGTTGGCTGCATGTGTAGGGACCACAACATCTGGACGTATCAAGTATATTTCATTTGGCTTTTTTCCTTGTGCAGTTTGGAAACTGGAGTTGGAGGATCCCCGAGTCCATGAGTTTTGATAGTTTGAATGCAGAAGCAACAAAACTAAGAAATTTGCTCACGATGTATGGACGGTTGTAACCATTGGTGAAATCCTGATCCTGTAAGTTAAATCATCCAAGTCTCGGATTGATATCGAAACTTGAGAATCTCTGTTTTTTTAGCTATTTTGTAAGCAACTTGCTGCCCTTTCCCACCAGGCGGCTATAATAGTTCAAGAGATTGTAAGAGAGGTAAAATGATTTTAGATATTGATAATTTATGAGGACCTGTTGTCTTGATGCTGTATTTTACTTGTAATCCAATAAAGAGAGTTCACACACACTGTGCTTGTTCGGTGGTTCACTTGCTTTTCAATTTTGTGTTCGGTTATTAATCGAGTTATTTTGGATTATAAATGATATATTATCTATCATATGAACTCAAAAAAAAATTTGAAATAAGAATCCGGCGTCAGCTAACATATAGCTCATGTTCGGTTCATGTTTATAAATATTCAAATAATTTTTTCCTTTTTCACATGGACGCACGAGTACTATTTATTCACAATTCATTTCTTTCTATTTATTAATTTAATCTCTATATATTCAAACATATGCTTAATTTGTAAAAGTAGTACTCAAACTAAACTGAAATAATTAATAATTTTTTGAACAATTACAAATTATTAGGAGACGTATTACAAAACACGGTTAGTATTGATACAACAATTATCTTTTGTTAAACTACTCTATAATTGAATTAAATGTCATGATTTTTGCTTATTATCGTACCTATGTCCTCAACTTCAATCGTTGCACTCTTATCACATATTTTTTGTTAAGATGGTGTAAAAAGATTTATTTGTATCGCACGTTTTTAAATAAGTAAATAAATAAATAAATATAAGAATGTGATTAAATATTTGTCCCTCGTTTCAAAGCACAATAATAGAAAATTTAAGTGTGTAAAACAATTTTTTTTAATTTGTAGTGTGACAAAAATAGTGAACATGGATGAACATGCTATTGATATAAAAAGTATGAAGAGTTTGATATGAATTGTGATATGTCTCGATATATGGTTCGTTTAGTTGACATTTATCGTTACTTGAACTTGACTTAAATTTGTTTTGGGAGAAAATTTCACAATTAAGAGGTTTAGTTTCACACCTTTCAAATTTAAAAGATAAGGTTTAAAATCTCAAAATTCAGATTTTTTAAGATTTAAAATTTCAAAATTTTTTAAATTTTATTTATAAATTAATTAATTAAACATATATTTTATTAATTAAATATATTAAGGTCACGATTCCATATAATTTGGTCTCAAATTCTATATAATTGGTCACAAATCACAAATTTTACATGTCACAAATTATTTTACGATCACAATTCAAAAATTTTATAGGTCATAATTTGTTTATCGGTCACAAATACAAATTATTTTATGGTCACAATTCAAAAATCTTATATGTCACAATTTGTTCATCAGTCATAAATCAGAAATTTATAAGTCACATTATTTTACGGCCACAAATCAAAAAAATTATAGGTCACAAATTATTTTACGATCACAATTCAGAAATTTTATAAGTCACAATTTGTTCATCGGTCACAAATAAAAAATATATGTACGTAAAAACTTATTTTATCGATCACAAATAACAAATATTATAAATCATGACTTAGTAGACAATCACAAATTGTCAAATTATCGATCACAAATTAACAACTTTTTAGGTCACACATTATTTCTTGTTCACAATTTATTTTTTTCATTAGTCACATATTATTTATTGGTTACACATTAACCAATTTAATGATCACAATCAACCAAATAATTTGCGAGCACAATCAACACTTGTGACTACGACCGCACCACTCCCTCTAGCAACACCATTGCCATCATCGCCGCCAGAACCATCACCACCACCTCAAACAAATCAACAACACATTGTGAAAAACACTACCACGTCGTTGAACCGATCCACCACCACCTCGACACACTCGTTGCCATCACCAAGATCCACCACCACCACCATCACATCCAACATAACCTCCGCTACGTAGGATCCAACCAAAGTCACCACCACAGCTCCCATCCACCAACTGAAAACACCCAAAAATTCACATTAGATGTCAGAACTACAAGTCCCGATCATGACACACAGCAGATCTGGACCACGCATGCAGCGAGGCAGCTGGGGTACAACATAGTGGCCGCACGCAGTAGCACCACTATGCCACCAACAAAAATGACCACCACTAGATCTAACAAAACCACTCCTCACCGTCGCCACCACCAAATCCAACTGTTTTCCGCAACGTATTTTATTAATTAAATACACCAACAAAAACCCTGCCCAAACATCAACAAAACCATCACCACCAAAAAGATTCGACACCACCACCTAAACACCAGATCGCAAGCACACCAATTGTTGCCCAAACACCAACAAAACTGTCACCCAAACACCAAATCTGAACAAGGAGAGAGAGAGAGAGAGAGAGAGAGAGGATGGAGCATAGAGAGAATGGGGAGGGAAGATAGAAAGAGGTGACATCATCGCTTATCTAGCAACGATGATGGCATCTCCGTTCCTGCAGTGGCGACGTCAACCACTGTTGCAGCGGCGGAGACGGCATCGACCGAGCATGGTAGCAACGTGAAAAAAAGTGGCGTCCATCTTACCGTCGGGTGTGGCAACGACGTGAAGATTCGTGAGAAGAGAGAGAGAGAGAGAAAATGGGGAAAGATTTAGGTTTGTTTCATTTGGTGGGGGCAAATAGGGGTAGGGAATGGTATATAAATTAATTTAATTTTTTAATATTATTATTAATATTTAGAATTTTAAATATATCTGATTTTTTAAAATAAAACTTGTATTTCTTGTGAATTGAGATCTTGAAAACACTTAGGTGGTGTTCTCTTTGTGTTTCAGTTTTGTGTTTTGAGTTTTGAATTCATTTTGTGTTTTGTGTTTTGAGTGTCTGTTTTGAAATTTCTGAAAATGCGTTCTTTTTGTCATTCTGAAAAACTGTTTCCGAAAACATAAAAATGGAAAATGCGTTTACTTTGAAATTTTGAGATTTTTTTAAATAAAATTTTATTCAAAAATATGATTATTCAATAATTTTTTCTTAAAATTAATTTTTCCTCAAATTCATTTTCAATTATACATTTATCAACTTTCAACCACACATTCACAACTTATTACCCAAAAAAATCAAATTTTTATCAAAACCAAAAAAAGACAGTACAAAAAGCCATGTTAAATTGTCCCTTGCATTCTCTCTCTTTCTAATGGTAGTAATTTTCCACCTAAGCGATCAGCCAAGAAAATACTATGCAATAAGACAAGAACCGATATATAAAAGGCATATATAAGGAGTAGATATACCATGTTAACGTTGCTATGCATCTCTTATATAAGGAGTAGATATAAGGAATAGATATACTATGTTAACAAGACAATTTTTTATATGTCCAAATCATTCCCAACTCATATGATTGAAAATACAAAGCAATAAATCAAATTTTTACAAAAAAAGAAGGCAAAAATGACTCACTCAAAACATACGAAGTGAGTCAAAAATTCCTAGTATACAACACTAAAAATGAGAACGCATGGGAGAAGAATCATTCACTGCTTTCCAATCCCAAGTTTTTTTGAAGTCTCTTGTCAAGTTGAATTGCAGTGTGTTATGCCATGGGAACAATGTGCGCGTAACCGGAAGCTTCCTTTGAAGGTTCTGCATATCATAACAAAAAAGGAGCCTCAGAAAATTGCACACGTGTTTGCGTAAAGAAAGCCATACCGGATTAATCTACCATCAAATAGACAACTTATTTTCGACGTTGATCAATATAAAAATTAAAAAGTCACTTGTTTACTCAAAAGTGCACTTTATGACCCTAGGTAAAAATGCTCAAGAGGCTATCGTTCCATTTCATAATATACAAGAATTTTGTTTTTCTGTCTTAGAGTACTGCCATGATTTGTAGCTTCGCTTTTTATTGGTGATCATCCTAAAATGGGCACTAATCAGTCCTCAAAAATACTCTATTCAACCCAAAGTTCCTTACTAAATCCTTTTTTATACAAGTTGGAACAAGAGATGCAAGGGAATATTGGTCACATGCTAATCAAAATATGCTATTCCACATTAGTTACACTGAAGCCATCCAATCATGGGAATGTTGTTTACTTATAGCATCACTGTAGACATATTCCAACCTCAAGAAATCAAATAATTTAATGAGTAAACAAGACTACATGTCGTTATTCCAACATTGGTGACAGTTTCAGCTTTTCCCTACTGATATAAGCATTACTTGGCAGAAGAAACTCAGGATCTGAGTCCACGTTTTGCACTCAAAGCTTATCCAGGACCTGGTTTGTAGATATATCGAGTTTGAAGTCCACCATAGTTATAAGTAAGCATACGCAAGTGGCTGAGCACAAAGCCCTGTGAGGCATGTCCTGAGATGTGCATTTTGGGAGTTCAATGGTAGAATTGGTGAAATAGTTTTTTCGTAGCTACACAACTCTGTTAACAGGGACTTCAATTAAAGAGAAGAGTAGGCGGAGGTCGGAGAGAACTATGTTGGAGATCATCTCACCCATAAACAATGGCACTCCAATCTCCACAAATTTCTACTAACCCAGAAATTTTGATAGCACAAGCATCACAAAAACAACCCAAGTTTTGCATTCCTTCACTCTGATCTCCTCAAATTTCAACTAATCCACAAATTTTATCTACACAAGCATCACAAAAACAACCCAAGAAACATTTCTACCTCCACCAATTACAGTTCCACTCAAGATTGGAGGGAATTCAACTCTATCATCCTGTGCTCCTTCATCCCCGACATTCATGAAAATAACCTCTGGTTCAATCTCATCTGCGTCCAAATTCACAGCCAATGACATCCTCCTTGCCCTCAACCAATCCGCAACTTCACTAGTTACTCCCCTGCACTTCTTTACCTTTATCTTCACCAAATTGTACTGGTATTTTCAAAAAGAAAACTCAATGTCTTAATCCACCATTTTTAAAATATAACAAATGAAAAATTTAACTTGCTTGATGAATTCTTTTGTCGCTTGCATTTTGGGGGTTATTTTCTTGAAGAGCCAGCCAACACACAAAATTGATTTCTGCTTAAACCTTGTAAAGAGACTTCATGAAATTGAACAAATTTTATTTTCTTTCAAGGCCAGCCACTCAATCTGCTTCTCAGCCGCTACGTCGAGTGACTGCAGTGCTGCCAAATCCTCCACCGACACCCCAATCTTAGCGGACAGTGGCGGTATATCAGGTGCCGTTAGCTACAGCTGGGTAGCGTTGCTCCTGGGCTCTGGCCACGACAGTGATAGCACGACGGAGGGAGTGGGATTGGAAGAGAAAGAAGGAAGAGACGGAATTGGAAAAAATAATGAAGAGATGGGTTTGGAGCGTTTCCCGTGTTTTCAATTGTTGTGTGTTTTCTACTGAAAATTCCCAAAAAGCCGTTTTCTGTTTTCTTCACATATTTTTTTTTGAAGATTTACTTTTGAAAATGAGAAAGAGAACGCATTTTCACCGTTTTGAAAAATCGAAAATAAAAAATAATTTGAAAACAGCAAAGAGAACGACCTCTTAGTCCATGTAATTACAACTACAAAGCCCAACATTGAACAAATTAACAGAGATAAAAAATAAGTAGGAAGAAAACATTTTTTATAAATAGTGAAGTAAATTAACGTCAGCCCCACAGCACAAGCCAACAGTTCTCCCCTTCTTCCTCCCCTCGACGACTTCCCAGTGCACGCGCCACTTCACCAGGTACCCTTTACCCTTTTCTCTCTTTAACACACACACAGACACACATAAACAGTGGATCCGCGTGAGTGCTTTCTGCTTGGAATTTTTCTTTTTAATTTTTTTAAAGGAAAATTAACCCAGCCCACTCAAACTCTCAATTCCTAATCCGCTAATAGGTCCTTATTCCTAAATCAAATTCTTTACGCTCTCCTCTCTATTTTGTTAGTGTTGGGGGGGGGGGGGGGGTGTAAATAATCAACTAATTAAGTCTTTAGTCCGAAGAATTTGTGTTTTCACACTATTTTAAAATTTGCAGTTTCATTTTACAACAGTGGTTTCTTGTCTGTTTCTTTATTCCCTCTTAAGCTATTTATTTGTTATTTTTTGTACAATTAAATTTTTTAGATCTTTACATGTGAGTTGTGACAGTGACAGTTGGATTTGCTATATGTTTTACTATTGTGTGTTTAGTCTTCTCGTGATTGCTTCTTTAACTCCAGGCTGGAGGCTTTAAGTTCAAGGTCAAAGGCATATGGAGCGAACTGTAAAGAGTGTTTATTTATTGTGTTTTCAAGTGATTTCTATCCCATTGGGGTAAATATTTGTTTCAAGTAGAAGAAGATGTATTTTATGAAATTGATAATGAGTTCAGTATGCAGCATTTTTAAAGTATGAAACCCATATGAAACAATTGTAAATTACATTTTTAATATTATTGTGCTATTTGAATTCTTTTTCTGCACTAAATTCTTGCCCTCACTAGACCGAAATCCTGGCTGGCCCCTGCAGTGCTGCTCGATGCTCCACTGTGGAAGTAATTTACAGTTATTCTCATGCGTCTTCCTACATTGGTTTTTTTCATTCCTTCCAATGGAAATATATCTGAACCCAAACTTGTATTCTGTATTTGCTCAATTCAGTTCTAGTGTCAATGAAGAATTGATCTATGTTAACATCTTTTCTAATAGTTAATTTTATCTTATAAACAGTAATTTTGTGTTTGATTTGAGTTCTGCGACTTAAATCCATTTGCGTTTCTTTAATGGTTCACTTTCACAATTTTGTGATTTTATTTTCCATTTTGATAATATTTTTGTGCGGCCCTTTGGTCTGACAATAAGTTTAAGGCTCACAAAAAATGGAAGTGTATACCAGGAAGCCCCTCGCCTTTGAACCTGTGGCCCATCGTTTTCTTTGATTTTCATTTGAATGCTACCCTCTCCAACAATAAAGCTTCCATGTTTTAACATCTAGACACATTTCCCACTTTAGCATTCCCAAAACCACATCTATTCCTTACCACCAGACTTCACATAATTTTTAATTCTCTTATCCCCAATCATATTTGCTTCATGGACTTCATCTAACAAGTGGAATGTTTCAGTTTTTGAACAATAATAGTATTATTTTTTTTCCTTTTGGGAAAAGTGGTGTTTTCTCCTGGAGGAAATGGTGCTTCAAAAAATACCGACAGCCTGAGCCTTCTGCAAATGAGGTTGGTTACCCTCCTCTGCCGAAGCTTGTAGCGGGATGGGGAATAGCGGCAGGGTGGAGGTGGGGGTCGTGTAAAAGATGATTGGTTGCAGGGGGCATGAAGAAACCTGAGAAGCAGGAGGAGAGAGTGTGTGGAGAGATAAAAAGAAAGGTCTTGGAAAAAGTTGGGATGAGAAAAGGGAAACAATGTTCGACATTAGTACCCTTATTCATTTCATCATGTCAGACTAGCGGTGACAAAAAAAATCGTAGGCTCGGGCTTTTTTGGCGTCGGCCCGTATTAAAAAAAAAATTCAAAATTCAAATTAAAGCTGTCTGCTGTGCAGTTACAATTAGCTGCGTGCAGGCAGCTATTTTAGTTGCCTGCGTGCACACAACTAAAGAATTATACTTTTTACATAAATTCGTGCATGCAATTGTCTTGTCAAAATTTGAATTTTAAAATTAAATATAGCTAATTTGAATAATAGAGTAAAAGAAACTGGAGAGTAGAATACTGAATATTACAGTAAAGAATATAGCCAAATGTGTAAATCGAAAATAAGAGTTAAGAAATTGGAGAGTAGAATACTGAATATTGCGTAAAGAATTAGAGATAGACATATGAAGTTGTAAATTTTTTCCCGTATTTATAGACAAAAAAATATATTCGTTTTAACTATATTTAATTTTAAAATTTAAATTTTGACAAGACAGTTGCATGCACGAATTTAATTAAAAGTCTCATTTTTTAGTTGCCTGCATGTAGCTATTGTAGGCAGCTAAATTTTTAGCTGTTTTTAGCTGCCTGTTCATTGTAATAGCAGGCAGCTTTAATTTGAAATTGATTTTTTTTAATACAAGCCGAACACGGGCCGAGCCGGGCCGGGCCGGGCCCACTCGGGCTTTTTCCGAGCCGGGCCCGAGCCACAAGCTTTTTTGCCACCCTTAGGGATAATACTGCCAAGAAATAAAAGGTTCAGGACATCAGCTTCAATTTTCCCTAAAAAATGGATGTTCCATTGATAATTCTTATTCATAAGGTATCACTGAAAATGAGAGCTTTGTTATATTTTATGTGTACCAGGTATTCTGTACTTTTTGCAAGTGATGAACTGGTTTTACTGATTTGTTAAATAATTCATTAATTGTCATTTGGGTTCTATGTTTTTTAGTTGTTACTTGACTTTAAGTCCATGTTTGACACCCTTTAATTTCTCTTTCTCATTCTCATTCTTCATTTCAACCACACATTCTCCAAATAAAATAATATTACACACAAATCAAAAAAATTTCATCACTTTTCCACCACACATTCTCACATCAATCACTATTCCAAAATTTCTATTTCTCCCAAAATGGGTTTCAAACAGGGGCTAAATTTGTCTTACTTCATATCTGAGTTAATACCCTCCTCTCACTATAGTGTTACTTTTGAACAAATTTCACCATCTGTTAATATCATTCTCAAACTTTTGGGTTAACTGCTTCCATGTTGGTTGATGTGATTCAAGTATCTGTGGTGACTGTTACCATTGTGAGATTCAATGCTGTAAACTTGGGAACACTTTTGTGGTAGTACAATAATCTAACTAGGTATTTGAGATATGGCTGAATAGAGAAAGTTCCTACGAAACTGAGGTGGAAAATTGATTTGATGTCCGTCAGCATAACATAAAATATTGTCAGATTGGGTGCTATCTAGAGCCTCGATTATATGTTTTTGTATTCTCTCGTGCTACTAGTGACAGTTGTGATGTAAAATTTTAAAACTAGGCCATGTTTTCATCAATGAAGATCCTTTTCAATTAGATGGCTAAGGGAATAAGATAACGCAGGATTGGAATTACAGAATCATATATATATTATATGCAGATATGTACAGGTTCTATTATA
The DNA here is from genome assembly GCA_019097785.1 of Fraxinus excelsior. NCBI lineage: Eukaryota > Viridiplantae > Streptophyta > Magnoliopsida > Lamiales > Oleaceae > Fraxinus > Fraxinus excelsior. The sequence goes on along the minus strand of CM032623.1, from coordinate 8,665,922 downwards.
CACGTATGTAAAAAAAATATTAAAAAAATCTATGTTCCTTAGAATCTTTGAGTACATGACCACCAGGCACTTGACACTCAAATCATTTACTTGGAAAAACCAAATTAACTATATTAGATTTGTTTCCAAATTACATTAAACGAGTTTGTTTTCATTTGAAAAGTTTCTATTACATTAGCCATAATTTACGTACAAATAAAGGAGAAAGGTTTGTAACTTGCATGTATCCTAAATTAAGAACTTTGATGAATTTGTCGTTAAGAGCTTTCATGTCCTTTCCATAACTTCATAATTCATAATGGTATACAGAGAGCGATATGGTGTTATTAACTATTGTCCATACACGTTAATAATATATAATTGACTCTCCTGTAAATAATAATATTTGGATACATTAAGTATAAATTATTTGGTATCCATGTAAATCCACATATTATTTTGTATTTATTCCACCATAAGCACAATAAATAATTTTTAAATGCATTTTCTGTTTCAACTTGTTTGTGTATACTTGTAATTTTTAGAATACCAGATTAGGGCTCAGGTGATGCATAATGAGAACTTTTACAATGTACATTACCTCTACGATAATCTCTAAACCAAAAAGCTATTCTGAAAATTGATTTCGATGTAAAAAGGTTTTTCTTGAAGTGAATAATACCTATTTGCTTTTCAAATATTATTTCTGCAATGTAAAATGGAAATTGCTTGCTCAAAATTGTATTTGTTATTAGATATCAACTCTGTAATACTTTTAAAGTGAGACCAGTCATGACTTGAGACTTTGTTAAGATGATAATTGGGGAAAAAAAAATAGTATTAAGTAGAGTTGGATCATAAACCATGTCTATTTTTTTCTCTAAACACTTGAAGGAGATAAAGTTATTTAATGGGTTCCATATGAAGTATTATATTTTTTAATAATGTGAGGTTTCCATTTGTTGTGAAATGAGCATTTTCTGAAACATCCTAAAACAGAAATAAAAGGCATGCATTATGAAAGGACTTGCTAATTATTAAAGCACCAAAGGTATTTTCTTAAGCAGAATCTGGACATATTTCTGAAGTTGATCTTGAGTTGTAAGCTGAATGGCTCTTTGTTGGAGTATTTATTCAAAATGTGAGGGGAGAACTAATGGGCTGGCTGACTAGTTGATCTTGAGTATCAGATTTTTTGCTAAACTTATATTTTGATTACCTCCATATAATTGTTTTTGTCTTTTCTTTTTTATTGTAGACAATATTTCTATAAATTTCAGTTCCATCATCATTGACAGTTCCATTTTAGGATAATCAAATGGAGGATGCAACTCAAGTAGAAGACAAAAGGTCTGAAGAGATCTCAGAAAACACCCCTGACAAGAAGCAAGAAAACCTTGAAGAGATGCTTTTTAGGCACAGGTACTGCAAAGGCGTCTAACCTGTATCACTCCTTTCTTATGTTAAATCTTGCGCTTCAGTATGAGGGTTGATGAGCAAGTCTGATTTGATTTGCGTTTGAGAAGATTTGGTAGCAATCTATCCTTGCACCCTTGTTGCAAGTGGGACATTAATCCAGTTGCCAATAGATGAAAGAGAGAATATAAAATGCTATTTTAGTCTGTCAATGTAAAAATAGAAAAGGTTGAACAATCGAGAATTATATTAGCATTCTAATGCATTCTGGCAATGACATTTGTTAATATTTCCATATCTATTTAATGAGTTGCAGGAAAGAGACAATGGATCTACAGAACAAAGAAATTGCAATGAAAAAGGCAGCAGCTAAAGGCAGCAAGGCTGAACAGAAAGCTAAGAAGAAACAAGTTGATGAAGATATATCTAAGCTTTCAACGAAGCTCAAGGAAAGACACGCGGAGGAACTGGCTTCTATAGGATATAGCAGTGCCGCTGAGAATGGAGGAGGAAATCTCGACAATTTGGTAAAGGCCATTGCTGGGGTTTCAGTCACCAATCAAGCTGACCATTCAAAACCTAGCAAGGGTGTTAAGCGGCGTGAGAAAAGATCTCAACAGGAAGCTGCCAGAGAACAAAGAATACAAGAAGAGCAGAGCAAGATGGTAAGTGACCGAATGATTGAAAGTGAGAAGTTAGAACAAAAGTTGGAACCCCTTGGATTGACAATTAATGAAATAAAGTCCGATGGGCACTGTCTATACCGAGCCGTCGAGGATCAGTTGGCCCTTCTCTCTGGAGGTTCTTCTCCTTCTACTTACCAAGAACTTCGGGAAATGGTAGCTGCTTATATGAGGAAACATTCATCAGATTTTCTTCCATTTTTTCTCTCTGAGAATATAGCAGAGGGAGAATCTGAAAAATCTCTTGCAGAAAGGTTTGAGAATTACTGTAGAGAAGTGGAGTCAACGGCAGCCTGGGGAGGACAGCTAGAACTTGGCGCTCTAACCCATTGCCTCAAGAAACATATTACTGTATTTTCAGGATCTTTTCCTGATGTGGAGATGGGAAAGGAATACAAATCTGCTGATGGGACTGGCTCATCTAGTTCAAGTATTATGCTATCGTATCATAGGCATGCTTTTGGGCTCGGTGAGCATTATAATTCAGTCGTCCGCAGTTGAGTCTGACACTTGTTTTACTGTACTCCGGAATGTTATATTTTACGTTCATTCGATGCTCTCGATAGAGAGAGCCACAGTTGAAGCTGCAATTGCTTTTATCACAGTAATCATGATTTCAGACGTAAATCAATCTCTGTAAAAGTCGAACACCTCTCTTATTTCGGGTTGTTTAGTTTTGCCGTTGTACTTGAAAATGTATCTTCATTTTTGAATTAACAGGCTTACCGGAAACAGCCATAATTCTTTTCTCGTCTTTTAATCTAAAATTTTTGGTCCGTGACCGCTTACTATAGAATCTTGAAACGTTTTGCTTCGTTTGTGTTTGCCGTACTATTTTGTGTGTTATGTTTATAAACTTGGTGATCTATATTCACAGTAACGATCCTGAATCGTGGCATTTTCCTCCTTTTTAGACAAATGAAAGATAAATTCATTAATGCAAATCACCACGAATTTTAGGCAAAAGGAACAGAGGGATAAAATATTGGAAAATGCTAAAGGTACATTGGGGGCTACACCCGGCGGCCCTCTATTGGATGGAGTGCCGGCGTGGTCTACACTAAAATATTTCAACTACGGCTCTTGCAAGGAGAAAAGATGGCATTTTCCTCCTCATTGAGTCGACCTTGTAAAATTGTTACTAACAAGGGGATTTGGTTTGAAATTGAGCGATGGACCGGATCAAGAGAATGACAACTCCTCAAGTGCTTACAACTTGTTTTACATAGATCAAAGAAATTTTAATCTTCAATAAGAGAGAATGGCAATTCTTTAGGTGCTTCCAACTTGATTTACATAACGTGTTAAAAGAGGGAAGAATAAATGAAGACTTTACTAATGAATATCCAGAAATTGAATAAAATAATGGAAATGAGTTGATATAGTTAACTTACAAATACATTTTTGTAATTCACAATCCCTTTTCCCAAATAAAGATGCCATGAACAGATTTCAATTGTAATAGGAAAAACAAAAAAAAAGGGAAAGTTAAGGCATTTTCTAAATTACAAGGAGCTATTTATTCAAAAAAAAATTTCATAGATTCAGTATAGTATTAGAAGATATTCGAACAAGAGGATATACACTTGATTCTTTAAAATATTATTTTTTCTTTTCAAGATGAAGTCAACTTATTAGAACTAGGATGGTAAAACTTCCCCCCTCGAAGAGTAAGTGAAGCCTAGAAGGAAAGCATAGTCCCCATTCCAAATTCTACGAATCTTATATTATATTTTATTTTGATGATTTTAAATTTAATATTATATTTAAAAATAAAATTAATAGTACAAATAAAATTAAACGTGACAATAAATAAAATTTTTGATTCCCACCTTGGCGAATGATAATGATCGTCCCGACCTCCATCCAAAATAGAAGTTGCGGCTTGAGTGCCAACCGGAGCCGAGTAACACTAGGTGACAATTAATCACCTTACAAATTGACAAAAGCATCCAACGAGTAACAAATACAAACTACATTTACAGCATACCATTACTGATACAGTTCATGTCTTTCGACTCAATAACATTAATCACCTTACAAATTTCATAGGAACCAAAATTGAATTATGTCTCTGATTATTTCTTCAACAACAACTCAATTTGTTCAAGCACCTGCCAACGAGTAAAATCAAGTCAAGAATCAATTCTACAAGTTTGGAGAAGATCATAGACAGACGAGAGGGAGAGGGCGAGGGAGATAGACCTCGATTGCAATTACAGTGGGCGTGAGATTGCATACATCTGTATCTCTCAGTTTGGCTGCAATATCTGCATAACGGAGACATATATTCATCAGTGACATCACAAAGACGACCACATTTATATAATGAATAAGTGCCGAAGCACTAATGCAGGATGAAAAGATGAACAAATAAATCAAGATTAGGATCAGGTAAGTTGAAGTCTTACTTTCTAGGGAAACTCTGGCACTTGCGTTGGCATATGCTTCACCTCGTTCTTCGAAAAGGGAAGATAGCCGCTTCATGGTCTACACAAATCCCAGGTCAGATACGAAAACAGCGTATGAGTCTATGTTCATAATGAACAACCACATAAGAATTTCATCTCTTTGACTTTGATGTTTGGAGCATATAAACTTGTATACTACCCGAAGTGTCCAATGATATTGATATGGAGACAACCTACCTTATGATAAGGATCTCCAGATTCGTGATGCAAAAGGGGCCGAGAACCAGTCCCTACAGCTGTAATTCTTCGTGCTAATGCTTCCAAAGGTACATCTAGCCAAACACTGATACCCTTTTGCATGTATCTCCTGACAAGGCAAAAGTGGTGACCAGTTAGACAACAGTGAAGTAGAAGGAGAAGCAGCCATACCATAAGAACACTATATCATTTAATATTTGTTACCAATTGATAGGCTGAACAACTGCACCCCCACCCGTGGAAACAACTAATCGATGCATCATAGACAGCTTCCGTAATACCTCAGTCTAAAGGGAAAAAGTCGAACTGATAAACTTTAATTTCGGGAAACATAAAACAGAGAGAGCAAAGTTTTGCATTCACTTATAATTAGCAGCACTAAATTGCAAGACCTTTCAGATGCAAAAGTATTGATCATACGAGAAGCTAAATTCCTGGAATGTACTTTCTCCATCCCATAATTTTCCTTATGTGGTCAAGTTGACCTCTTTCAGAGCCAATCGACAGCAATCAGCTTAATGCTGGAAAATTACTAAGAGGTTGTTTGACAAAGCTTTTGATAAAAGTTTTGGTAGACTTTAATAAAAAAAGTCGATGAAATGTATGCTAAAAGTTGGTAAAAGTTGTGAATCCCATTAAATGTCTAGTTAGAATGGAAGTTTGATCAGTTGATAAAGTTTTATCAAACAAGCTATAAAGTACATAGAGGTGCTAATGCAAGAAAGGTTTGTGGTTTCTGAACAAAGTAAATAATAAACAAAATTACATGAAATAAAATTCTGAAGAGAATTTCAACGTCTAAATACAGTCAATAATTCAAATATCTTTAATAAAAACAATGAAATTGATTTTGGGTGGGTTGTGAATCTGCAAGGAATAGAAAACTGACTTTCATACAAAGAGCCAAGCTTAGAACAATGAACAAGGAAAAAATTTGAAGTATAGATTCACTAAATTTAGGCAGTTCAAAACATTATCCTCAAACATTGACGAGGACAAGTCTGAGGTAATATGCATGAACTATCAACTGCAAAATTATAAGTTCAAATGTGCAAGCAGCTCATTTTGAAAATAGGTCTAGGTCTAGGTGTAGGCCATTCACCTTAGTGATCTCACTTTGTGACATTTACTACAGGTCAATAAAATTAACAACTGCATGCATCATTTTTGAGAAGGCTATCACACACATTTGCACTTATATGGCATAGAATAAGGCGCTTTTTGATTTTGACTAAGTGAGGTACCATTTTTAAGTTTCTTTGATCATAAGTTTTGAAGAAGCTGAAAACAGGAAGCTTCCAGAATTTTGGGAAAGCAATCAGAACTTCGTAAATTGAGGGACAAGTAAACTGTCTGTCATTTAAATAACTAAATAATTTCATCATATACAGGACAAATATATCTTAAAATCTATTAGGAAAATCATCCATATTTTCACCCGTCTAGTTAAATAAGTTGAAGTATAATGGATTAATCAGAATTTTGAAGTTTCAAAATTAACCTTATATTTTTTTTCCTTTCTTTATATGGAAATGCGTCTCAACTTTGAAGAATGAGAAACACGAAAAGCATTTATTCACTTGAGGTGCTTCGGTTAAGGATTAATATGGGAACAGAGAAAGATTTTTATTTTCTCTGTTAATTCCATCCCCACTATCAATGGCAGCATGAGACATTGAAAACATTCAAAGATAAGACTAACATTGTCAAGTGTTCAAAAGCATAAAAATTGATACATGGTTGAAGTGAAAGAATCAATGAGCTTTGTATTAAGACTTGGGGTTTTATCTTAAAATGTCAACCTTCTTAAGACGAGAAGCACAAGCCCTTATACGTTGGTCTATATTTCATCTTTATTCGATTTGAGATTTTATCTCTTAACAAGCCCCTACAGATGATGGTTCATTTGAGCAAATCAATTTTGAAATCCGTTGGCTCATTTTTTTGAGTTTTAATCGGATCGAATTACTCGTTGGAGCTTAACGAGCTTTAATACCATGTTAAGACTTTGCGTTCTATTTTTAAAGGTCAACCTTATTAAGACGGATAGCCCAAACCCTTATATGTTGATCTATATATTCATCTTTATTGGAATTTTGTCCCTTTAACACTTTGATCTTTTTAAACGGTGAAACTATTGAGCATTCAAACTGTATAACTGGCAGAGAGTAATAAAGATGACATGAAGTTGAAGTACCCTTGCTTTGGGGAGAAGTAATGAGAAGTGAGAAAGGACTAATAAATATATGAGAAAATATAAACAAGACCAGCTATCGGCACAACTGATGCAGATAAAGCACAAGACAGCATTGAACACAAAATTAGGTTCAATATGAAGACGAGCTCTCTAAATATCTGCCTGGAATTACCTACTCACAGTGAGAAGAAACTGCAACAAAAGTTTTATTTTTCAGTAACTAACCTCGTTGTCTCTGAAGAAGTTCTCTCCATGTAACTTGAAGATTTCAGCCACAGTAGTTCCACCAACGGCTTGCTCGATTAGTGTATCACTGAGCATCCAAAAAGTAATGTGATCTATACATATCAGAAGGAAATTTAATAAGGACATTTTGTATTATATGCACACTGCTAATAAGCTAACAGAAAAAGGATCAACTTATATACCATCCTAATACAAAACCAGGGGTTGCTAATTACTAAAATAGAAGAGATGATCTTTGAACTTACCAGTCATAAAAAGAATACCCAAGAGCTTCTGATAAAACCTTCCCCACTGTTGTTTTTCCAGATCCCATCATTCCTGCATTATGTAAAAAAATGGTTAAAATGCAAATGATCATCAACATTATATCTGATTTAAGAAAATAGGGATGAGACTGACCGACGAGATATATACAACGTTCATTTAGATATTGTTCAACCTCTTTTGCTTTATTCTGAAAAAGACATTCACATTGAGTAAAATGCTGAATTCAATTTCTCGAATACTTGTGAAAATCCCAATGTCATATCAGCTATTTAACAGGTGCTACGCAAAAAAATCTTTGGTGCCAAAATATTTTCACAAAAATTGAACATCATAAATTCAAATAAGACAGTCAAAGGATCATAGATACCTCTAAAATCATAGTTTCATTAATTGTTGCAGGAAAACTCCCAGACTCCAGCACCGAATCTACAAAACCAGTAAAAGGATGTCAGTCACTGATGTGGTACTTGCAAGTTACATGTTCGCATTTCTTTGTGTAGGTTAAGAAGTGACAAAACAAACAATCTTAAGAAGGATGACTGCAGGGGGAGTCTTCACATAATGTAACAAAATGATTGTTCTCAATTTCATGAAGATCGTAAATATGACAGTCATATTTCATCATTAAGGACAAGAAATTATATTTTTTAACAATGTTCATGTGCCAATAAATGATATTTTTGTCAGTTTATATCTTCTACACATGATAGTTGTGCAAAATATAGTGCCTGCACACCAAAAGATGAAAATAGCAATAACATGAGGATTACAACTTTCTATGGGTAGTACTAAATGTATGCAAAAAGATAAAATTAAATAGAGCTCACTCATTCCCACTTTCCCAAATTTTGACTCTAATCTGAAAAATACTAACCAGTAAAGTTAGCATCATACTTAGAAATGGAGAAAGGAAACACCAAAAGGCATTTTTTTATTTTCGTACAACTTAATTCCCCAAAATAATGATGCAGCTAGAATGTCCAAAATATTGAGGGGCCATATGTGCCACTCCTGCTTTGTCTAGCACCACCAAAAAAAAAAAAAAAAAAAAAAAAAAAAAAATGTCGGCTCTTACTCGTCATGGACTCCACACCTATTTTTATGTTGGAGCTGATGTGGTGCATAACACATGTATCAGTTATTGTTGAATTGATTAATGACTTATTTACTTAACTATAACTCATTGAACTAGTTTCGAAGTTAAATTAGAGCTATTCATTAATGAAAAGGGTACAAGCATAGGCATAAGGCAGCACCAGGCTCCCAAAAGGAACAGTGAAGATATTGATTTTTTATTTTTTCGCGGCTTTGATCAAAAAGAGGTTGCATAACTACCTGGTACATTTTCAGAAGAGCATGAAACCTTCAAAACCAATGGTCTTTGCCAACTCCATCTTTTTCTAGCCCGCAAATGATATGAAATAGTTGTCTTATAGCTATGCTGTTGCCCACAGTTCAGGGAAAACCGCAATGAACCATTTGGTTTTCTTACAGTCTTTTCCGAATACGTCCATGTTGACAGTTGCAAGCTTTGTGAAACGTTAGACTCCATAATATTCCACTACCTTTTTCCTATTATTTATCTAAAACGAAAAAAGAGGAACTGAGCTTTTATTTCCAAACAAAACTTAAAGATTAAAAATAGTATTGAACACTAGTCACAGCCAACAAAACTTGTGCCTCAGATTTTCTGCAGAGAACAAAAATTCAATTAAAACCTCACAATTTTCTCAATGAATGGAGTAAATAAACGGCCAAAAGTACAAAGACTCAGTCTTTTATTTCCTACCCTCTTGATTTTCCTTTTAATTAATGAACTGCATCCATTCAAAAACTCGAAAAGAAAAGTAAACAAATTCACCGAACCCATCCAAAGAATCAAAGAGGAAGGAAGGGGAACAAAGGCGATGGAAGAGGCAAAGTTCTCCAAATCAGGTCAAAACAATTTCAGTTTTCTCTTCTTGAAAGGCACATTTCAATATTAACCGAGCCAGAATATTACAGGTGGAGACATGACTGCGTAGTAAAGGACGGTGTTTTACTTACCTGAAAGCCGTCAAACTGGTGGTTGGTGGAGGGTTCTCCTCCTCCTCCGCTGTACTGTTAGTGTTAAAGATTAGAGTAATGCTACCACTATTTGATACTAGCAAGTAATGTTTGGTGGGATTGAACTCTCAACTTCAAAATGTAGTTGTAACGGAAGACTTTGGTGATGCATTAGCAGCCGTGGTTCTAATTCAACGGGGTAATAGTTATAAATATTTTTACGTATTATTTAAAAGATATTTTATTTTTAATTAAATAGCAACACATCTCTCTTTTCTATCCCTGACCTCATTTCCTTTAGGGATCTCAATCTTCTTATTTGTAATTGAGTAATCTTAAGCACTTCAGGGATAAAACCTCCACACCTTGATTCAGGTCATAGGAAGCCATGTTGTGATACTAGCTCGAACCCATTTTGTTCGAGCTTGTACATGCACGAGTACGATATTTGGCAACATTAAATTTGAATACTGCACGTATGATCTATGTCAATTTGACACTATTTTAGCCCGTGTTTGAGCTCCATTTTTTTTTTTTTTTTTTTTTGTGAAAAATGAGTTTTGTAATAGTGATTTTTTGAGAAATGTTTGATTAAAAAATTTTAAATTTACGTATAAAATTATTTTATTGAAAAAATGTGTGATTGAAAATTAATTTTTTTTTAAAAAAAATGAATTTTAAAAATGGTGCACAAGGAGAGACTTGGTATCCAATATTTATTGAGACACTTTTCCTGAGATATTTTAAAATTAAAAATCCATTCTAATAATGTATTCCTATACCAAATTAGGTGTCGAATAAGTCCCCTTTCAACGTGATCGAATTGGATTGTTTAGTGTTATAAATAGCTTCTCAATGATTTTTATATATTTTTGTCGTGAAAAACGTGGGAAGTTCTCTTTTTGTTATTAATTCTTTTCAAAGAATTTTTATCTTTTATTTATTATAGCACACCTTACAATATCCGAATAAACTATCCCTTGTTTGATGCACATTAAAAAGAGACTTTTTTTTTTTTTTCGAAAATGAGTTTTGGAAAAATGATTTTTCGGAGAATGTTTGATTAAAAAAATAAGGAAAAATTTTGAGTTTACGTGCAAAATATTTTATTGTGAGAACGTGAATGAAAATAAGTTTTAGAACAAAAGAGTTTTTGAAAAATGATAGACATGAGCTAAGTTTAGATATCTTAGAATTTGTTTGATCCCCATTTTTTCTTAAGAATGTATCTTGGAATAGTAGATTAGTGGAAGATGTATGGTTGAAAATAAAGAAAGTTTTGAGTTTATGTGTAATATTATTTTATTGAAAAATATGTGGTTGAAAAGAAAAAAAGATAAAAATGTATTTTGAAAATAATGAAATCAAACAAATGCTTAATAAGCAAGTTATTTTCAACCATCCAAATAGCTAAGTTTAGATAAAATTGGCACATAATGTTTGACAACCCTGTGTTTTATAATATACGAGGATAGGTGGTGATGTGGTATTATCGTGATCGAGCATTTTGTTAACTCAAGCTCTTCCAAACTCAAGAGACACACCCTACATAGCTCGAGATACATGTTGTGCTCGAGCATATGGCACATAATGCTCGAGCTTTCGCACCAGTGTTTTTGTGTAATTTGGTGACGAAGGTCCTCGAGATACGTCATCGAGCATACACCACCTCGTGATGCTGGGCATCCACAAGTAGTATCCTTCGTTCACAGACACCATTTCAATCAAGGACTCCGGTCCTACCCAATCACCCCAACTCAGGAATCCTAAGTCGAAAATGAGTCTTATCTAAGGCAACACTTCAAATAAGGAAGGTTTGGACTTCTAATTACATTCCAATACTTATCCATATAGTCATTCCAAAAAATAAGGAGATGAGTCCTACTAAGACTACACTACATACCTCTATAAATAAATCATTTTCATTCATTATTTAGGTACGTTTTTGCATACAATTTACAACATATATTCTCTCAAATTTCTCTTTCTGACTTAAGCATCGAAAGGGGGACGATGACACACCTCGACGCTTTAGTTTCAGGTACTAGAAGATCGCGTTCATGCTAATCCTTAGTCGTCAAGCTCAAATTTCGACATGTTCGATTTTTGGTAGCATCATTGGCGCCATCTGTGGGAAGCGCTACCAAAAGTCATGGTGAATACACGCTCAGGTCTTTCTCTCGCAAGCTCATTCGCTCCAAACCAACCACCTGTTACGAATCCTCCAGTTCATTAAAAAGAATCGCTAGAAATGTGGGATCATCCGCCAGCAGTGGTTACCGCTAGTGCATTCGAAGAGCTTCGTCAACAAGTTGCGATCTTAACTCAGCTACTCAACAAAGGAAACTTTCCCCAAGCTCCGGCACCAATGCATGCACATACACCGGCGTCAGAAAGAGGTCTCATGGGTGATGCTCGAGCTCGAGACGCCCATGACAGCGATGGATCTGGGGCCTCGGGATACCCCACTAGCCTGGGCCTCGAGATTGGTAACTATGGACTCAGGAAATCTCGCTCGGATCATACAAGATGGGATCGCAGTAGGACTACAACAGAATACCAAGGGAACGATAGGTTTACCCCTAACACTCCGTTCACGCCAGAAGTTCTTTCATATCCTCTCCCGGACAGGTTCAAGTTCCCCCGTATAAAGGAGTATGATGGGACCACCGACCCCATTAACCATCTCAATGTGTACATAGATGTCATGAACCTACATGTTGCCTCAGATCAAATAATGTACAACGCCTTTCCTGAAACATTGACCAATGCTGCCCGGGATTGGTTTGCCACTCTGGAGCCTAACCCTATAGCGTCATCCTATGACCTTGTGGATAAGTACTCCGCCTTCTTTACGCATAGTAAGCGCATCAGGAAGACAGCGACCACCCTTATGCAGCTCCGCCAGGGCCCGAACGAAACCTTGCGTAACTTCGTCACGAGATTCAACAAAGAAAGGCTACAGATACCCGACCTTCACATCACGACGGTTGTCTCGGCTCTGACATATGTAGTGAGGTGTGAGGCCTTTAAAATGTTTTTATCTAAGACACCCTTGAAGTCTGTGACTGAATTTTTTACCCGAGGAGAAAAATACATCAATATTGAAGAGGCAATGAAGGCTACCCCGAGCTTTAAGAAGCCCCAACTTAAGAGGCCACACGAGCCAAACTTACGACAAAGTTATGCTCGGGGAAAGCAGAACCAGGAAGGACCACCCATGCCATTTACCCGTCTAAACACATCTAAAACCAACATACTAATGGAGATAAATGACATTTAAGCAAAAGAGGACTCCTTGGATTATGCAGTATCTTGGTGCTCTAGATCGGACGCTCCTTGCTTCCCTTGGATCCTTAGGAAGATTCCCGTTAGTTATGAATTAAACTATGGGATCCATCCAAGATGGCTCATTATCAATATTCATGATGGTTAGTTCTTGAGCAATGCTCGGCTCCGTCACAGTCATGATGTGGACTGTCTTATCAAGTCTGTCTACTCCCATGAATACAAGTCTTGATAGTGCTGAGCAATTTTCAGAATTTGACAATCTTTGAATCGCCTCTGTAAACTGTGTACCTTCAAACAGTACATGCTCATCTTTTCGTCATTCCTTTCGAATGCTCCTTCAATCTATCCTACCATAAGTTGTGAATCGCTAAAGAGCTTGACGTGTTCAATTCCCAAGATGTTGCTAATGATGACCCCTATACCCAAGCCCGTGGAGTTTGATGCTCCATCAACAAATATTTCCCATGCGTTTGCCATGGTCGTCTAGCTATCCCCTGGACTCCGAGGGCTTGGGGTGAGCTCTGCGATGAAATCCGCTAATACTTGTCCTTTGATAGAAGGTTGGGGTTTGAACTCTATATCAAATTCACCAAGTTCAATTGCCCACTTCAACAATCTTCCTGAAACATCTGACTTTTAAAGTATCTATCTAAGTGGCTGGTTCGTGAGCACTACAATGGGGTGTGATTGAAAATATTACCGTAGCTTTCGAGCTGCTGTAACCAGTGCAATGGCGAGTTGTTCTGCCAATGTATACCTTGTCTCTGTTTCTAACAATACCTTGCTCACATAATATATGGGTTGTTGAGCCTTCTTCACCTTTTTCACTTGTACTCCACTCATTGCATTTTGAGATACGACCAGGTATAAGTATAATGTCTTCGGACTCGGGCTTTGTAAGAACTAGAGGAGTAGCTCTTTCATACTCCTCGTTCCAACTGAAACTCTGATTGCTTCTGAGAACTTTGAAGAAGGGAAAACACATATCTGCTACTCTAAACATGAACCTATTCAAGGAAGCAACCCGACATGTCAACTTCTGAACTTCTTTCTTGCTCCTAGGTGATTCCATGGATATTAAGTCCCATATCTTATCTGGATTTGCCTCAATCCCCCCGTGTGTGATCATGAGACCCAAGAACTTTCCTGATGCCACTCCAAAAGCATACTTGGTTGGGTTCATCTTCATCTTATATCTTCGAAGAGTAAAGAACACTTCATCCAAGTCAATGATATGCTCATTCACCTGCTTACTTTTGACCACTATGTCATCGACGTAGGCCTCAATGTTCTTCCCGATCAGGTCAGCAAAAACTTTGTTGATGAGTCTTTGATATGTTGCCCTCGCATTCTTCAAACCAAATGGCATGACTTTGTAGTAATAAATATTGGAGTCAGCGATGAAGGATGTCTTCTCTTGATCTTCTTCAGCCATAAGAATCTGATGATAGCTCGAGAACGCATCCAAAAAGCTATACAACTTGTGACCCGAAGTATTGTCCACAAAATTATCGATCCGAGGTAGTGGATAACTGTCTTTTGGGCACGCTTTGTTGAGGTCTGTGAAATCAATACATATCCTCCACTTGCCATTAGCCTTCTTGACAAAAACAACGTTGGCGAGCCAATTTGGATACTGGACCTCCCTGATGAATTGAGCATTGACGAGTTTGTTGATCTCATCACATATTACCTCCCGTCTCTCCGATGCAAATTGCCTCTTCATCTGCTTTATTGGCCTAACATCAGGCCTAACATTTAGTCGATAGACCATGACATTAGGATATATCCCAGGCATATCCTCAACCTTTCATGCGAATACATCAATGTTGCAAGACAAGCACTTGATGAGTTCATCCTTGAGAGTGACGTCAAGATCTTGGCAGATGGTTACCTTTTTCTTTGCTCGAGCTCGACCTCTACCAAATCTTCCACTGGAGCAAGTTTCTCTTGGTGCTCGAGCTCGAGCTCAGAGGTTGATAATTGCATGATGTCGGTGCTCAAACCCTGAATGCTCGTAACATAACACTTCCTTGCTTTTTTAATTCCCACGTACAATCCCTATGCTATGACTTGTTGGAAATTTCATAGCAAGATGAAAAGTGGACACAATAGCCTTGATCTTGTTGAGTAGTGGTCTTCCTAGAATGACGTTATATGCTATGGAGGTCTGGACCACATGGAAAGGTGTAACTCTGTCAACTACTTCTGATCTGAGCCCCTAAAGTTAGGGGAATGTCAACAATTCCTTCCGAAATGATCATTCCACCCCCAAATCCGTGGAGCGGTGTCTTGACCATCTTAAGTTGGTTAGTAGAAATCCCCATCTTCCATAGATGTCATGGGACAATACATTGGTTGCACTCCCATTTAAGGGTGAGCGTGGGTTGGGTTGGGTCGGTTTTTGCCCAAACCCAAACCCAACCCAACATTGTCGATTTGTTCAAAATCCAACCCATGTAAATGTTGAAACCCAACCCAACCCAATTATGTGTCGGTCGGGTTGAGTTGGTCGGTTTGAGATAAATTTATTGCATAAAAATTAAAATCATCCAATTTTTTGATGTAAAATAACATTAATATAGCCATCCAATGTCAATAAACTTGAAAAATAAAATAGTACAATCCATCAAATATTCTTCAAAATACAATAATAATAAAAATAAAACTAGGTAGCCAACATTGGACTTTTTGCAATGAGCAATTGCAGCTTGAATTGCTTCCTGCAATTCTTCCATGGTGCTGTCACTAGTACAAGTTGGAGTAAGACTGCCAGTAGCCACTAAAAGACCACTATTTGTTGGGGATGTCCTCATTGAAGCTGGTGCTGAAAATTCACCTTTTTTTCCACTCGATTCTTTCTTTTTTTAAACATTAAATTTCTCGAAAGCGAATAAGTTTGCCTCTCAAATTCAGTATTTCCTCTTCTGTTTCTGAATAAAAACAATGGCCTAACCATTAGTAAACCAAAAATATAGCTGAAAGCTCAACATATATAGCCAGGAATACCTAGACTTCAACATATTAACACAAAACATAAAACGAGTGCAGAAACTAATAAGAGCTACATAAATATAGTACCTGTTCAGTTGGGCATGTGGTCATCTTCAATTGATTTTGAATTCATTGAATCTAAAAGTTCATTCATTTGGTTGTAATGTTCAACATCTTCCATGTAAAAATCATCCAAGTTTGGAGAAGCTTTCAACCAATTTTGAGTGCATACTATGACATCGACCATCCTAGGACTTAAGGAACTACGAAAAGGATCAAGTATCATTCCTCCAGTACTAAATGCACTTTCTGAAGCAACAGTTGATATTTGAATTGCCAACGCATCTTTGGCCAAATTGGACAAGACACCATACTTATTTATGTTAAACTTCCACCAATATACAACGTCAAAATCTTTTTTCTCTATGCTTTCACGAGCATCCAATAAGTACCGTTCCACGTAATTTCTTATCTCAACCAAGTCCTTTTGTGCTTGTTTTTCCATAAATCTACTAAGGCGAGCATCTCTCGTAGAAGAAGAGCATTCTTTAGATGTATTGGTAGAACTTATAGACTCCTCGGTTGACACTTTATTATTTCCCTCAACACTTTCATGACATACATACCACTCATAAATATCCATCAAATTGGCTTTCAAAGACTTCATCATGTTACTAACGACTTCCCTATCCATATATAGATCATTTAAACAATATTCAACATTATCTAGTTTGTATCTTGGATCAGGGATAGTAGCAAATAGCAACAACTGATTCACATTTTCCATTTTATTCCAATACTTATCAAACTCCTTCTTCATGTTAGTCACCATTTCATCCAACAAAAGAATTTCACTTAATCTCCATTCATCCAATTCGATAACAAGATTACAAATTTCATGAAGATAAGCACAAGCACTAACATGCAATGAAGCACTAAAAGTCAAAGTCACATTATAGAAACTTTGAAGAAATTTAACAAATACAGATGCACATTCCCAATCTGAACTTGACGGAGGTCCACCCCTCATTCTACTACCATCATCTTCGCGAAAGTAATGCAAATATTGAGCATCATCCTCTTCTAACCTATCGAAAACTTTTTCAAATTTCAATGCCAGTTCCAACATCAAATAGGTAGAGTTCCACCTAATTGGAACATCCAAAAACACAATAGACTTGCAATCAATCTTCTCTTTCCTAGCACACTCCTTCAACTTTTCATACCTAGCTAGAGAAGATTTCATATATTTGATTGCATTGCGAATAGTCACAATGGAGTCATGTGTTTCCCTCAATCCTTCACCAAAGATCAAATTGATAATGTGTGCACAACATCTTAAGTGCAAATACCTCCCTTCTAGAACACATCCATCACTACCCCAAGCAACTACCTTTCGCCTAAGATAAGACATGGCTGTGTCATTGGAGCTTGTATTATCAACAGTGATTGCAAAAATTTTCTCAATCCCCTAATCATGCAAACAAGTCTCAATCATTGTTCTAATAGTTTATCCCTTATGATTTGGAACGACTCAAAAATTCAAAATACGCTTATTAAGCGTCCATTCAGAATCAATGTAGTGTGCTGTAAGAGACATGTAATTAACATTTTGAATAGAAGTCCGCGTATCGGTTGTAAGGAAAACCCTTTGGCGGTGAAAATGAAAGGCATCTCTCAATTTCAGTTTCATCCAAATACAATTGATAAATGTCTCTAACGAGAGTCCTACGAGATGGAGCCTGAAAGTGAGGACATGCTACACTACAAAAATACATAAAACCACGAGCTTCGACAAACCGAAAAGGTAATTCATCCACAACTATCATTTTAGCACATACAACTCTACACTATTCCTTGGTTCGACCAGTCACAATAAGATTGCTCCCTCCACCCTCATTGTTGTTCTCAAAAGATAAGGTTTTCTGCTTCTTATCCACCAATTTACCTGGATACTTCTTACATTTATTTGTTAAATGACTACTCAATGTACTAGTACCACACTTCTTAGTGTCACAAGCATAATCTACTCCACAATAATTATACTTACACCTAACATCTAGATCATCCTTTGAGCCTAATAGAGTGAAATGATCCCAAACATAAGAAGCAAGTCTATGAGATTTTCGTTTACCCAATGTTGACGGTGCACGTGGAGGAAGACCATATTGCAAATCTGTGGCATTTGAATCTGATTTAGCTTGTGTCCCAGTGCCACTTTTTTCCCCTACATCCATACCTACCAACAAAATCACAGCTTACATATTAGAAATGGCTACAAGTAGCTCAACGAAAATACCCATGATCATATAGACAAGTTATCAAAAGCTTTTAAAAAAACTCGTAAGGAATCCAATTCACAGTCTATTAGTTGAGTGGAAGAGCTGGGGTACAATTGTAAGTTCATCATCAAACATCATAACTACTTACATAAGCTTACACAGAATACCTTTGGAGAGAATTCCCTTTTTATCATGTAATTTCGGAGTATAAACTCAGAATTTCATCATGCTAAGATGATATAAATACTCCACAGATAGACTTTGCGCCAAGAAGATAACTTTTAGTAAGATTTTTTCATGTATTTGGGATAATTCCTCGATACTTCTATTGTTAATCAATGGAAAGATTCTTGAAAGATATCAAAAGTCATTTGAAGGTTCCCTACAAACAAAGATACCACTTCTTTTTGTTATACCTAAATTATACTTGCACCCAATTTCCAACAAAAGTATTCCAAACCCATAGGTCAATCTCAAAATCAAAACAAATAAACTCAAAAACTTTGCCCAAATTCAATACTTGCCGAGAAAATAATTAATTATACTGCCTAAACAAGAAACCATATCCACACACAACTGATAATTATTTTAGCAGGAAAAATCAAACTATGTTTGAGCATCAATTTTTCATCAGAGATGAGCAAAAATATATGATCAGTAACAAATTAAACAACTTTTTATACCAGTTAGTTAACAATAAATGAAATAAATTAAAACTTCAGTTCACCCATTTCCCAAATTAATTAATAAATTCAGTCCGTTAACAAAATCAAGTTAATAAACATAAACAACAAAAAATCTAGATGACAAATGAACAATTTAATGTACATAGATCATAGATGAGTTGAACAGTGTCGCAAATTGAACCTAATTTATAAGCAGAACAGGTCTCTAGACTAAACAATGAAAGCTAATCCAACCATAATACAAGTAAATTCAACATCACGCACGAACAACATGGGTCAAAATAAAAGAAAATGAAAAACCATAGCAAATATTAGTGATACCTAAACATAATACCTATACTAGAGACGGAGAGAGCAGATCGCTGGCGAGAGAGCAGATCCGAGTTTGTTGGTGGGTGGAGGAGGGTAGCTATGTCAACGAGCCGAGCCGAAAAAAAACTCGGGCTCGGCCAGGCCACGGGCCAGCTCGAGCTCAAGCCAACGCCCCAAAATGGGGCTCTGCCCGAGCCTTGGCTCGGTTACACTGAACCTGAGCCGGGCCCGGCTCGGGCTTTTCCAAGCCGAGCCGTCCGAGCCACCGAGATTTTTTGTCATCCCTAGAGGAGGGTTGGGATTTGAGCGAAAGAGCAGATCGCTGGCGAGAGACGAAGAGAGGAGAAAGTTCTATCTGTGGCTGATCTGGAACTTGGAAGTGGAGTGTAAATACGTTTTTACTCTTTAGACTTTAGGTTTTGTTGAAGACGTTTTTTTTCTTTTCTTTTTTTTTGGTTTTGGGTCAGGTCCATTCGGGTTTGGGTTGCTAACTTGCGACCCGACACAACCCGACCCAACCCGATTACCCAACCCGAAACCCTCCCAAAATTTTCAAAACATCGACCCAAATCGGTCGTGTTGGGTCGGGTCGGGTCGGGTCAGTTTTCTCGGGTTGGTTTGGGTTTTACCCACCCCTACTCCCATTGTCCACCAATATCCTCCTGACTTCAAAGTTGACTATTATGACGGATATGACAAAGGCATCATCATGAGGAAATGTTATACCTTCCAAATCCTTTGTCCCGAAGGTAATGTCTTCTGTGTTGTAGAGAGCGGCCTCCTGGGCCAAACCATACTGCCGAGCATATTGCCTCCGTCCGCTATTTGAGTCTCTTCATGACGTTATTCCTCCAATTATAATGTTGATCGTACCGTCGTGGGCTTGCTATCTCCTTCTGAGCTAGAGGTCCTACCTTTGTTGTGATCATTCCTTGGACGTTTGTCATTCCCAACATATGTTTTCAAATACCTTCTCTTAATCAATGTTTTGATCTCTCGCTGCAACATTATTCATTCTTCCGTCGTATGCCTATGATCCCTGTGAAAGTCACAGTACTTACTTTTATCTCTGGTCTCAGGGGGAGATCTTAACCTCGGGGGCCATTTAAGCTCTTTCATCTGGAAGTCTGTCATATGTAGGTTCGTGATACCTAAGGTGCTCAAAATTGACAATGGGAGGAAATTTGACAATGCACGGTTCAAGAATTTTTTTCCAACCTTGGGATAGATCATCGCCTAACATGAGTCTCACACCCTAAAAGCAATGGCTTGGCCGAGGTGACTAACTGGATTATACTACAAGACCTCCGCACGGGGATTGAAGGTGTTCTGGGTAACTGGATCGATGAGTTACCTTCCATATTATGGACTTATAGGACTTCGCACAAGATAACAACAGGTAAGACCCCGTTCATGCTAGCTTTTGGGTTGGAGGCCACCATTCCAATTGAAGTTAGTCTTCCAACACTGAAGCGTTTGGTACAAAGTGCCGGGAACATACCACAAAACATCTCAACCTCTTGGAAGAGGCACGCGAATAGGCTACACTACGAGTTGCCTCCTATCAGTATAGGACAGCCAAATATTTTAATAGCAAGGTCGAACCCAGGAGATTCAGGGTTGGACTACGAGTTGCCTCCTGCTCAGAAGGGCCGAGGCCGCGGGTCATGCCCCGGGTAAACTTGGCCCGGTGTGGGAATGACCTTATGAAGTCATTAGACAAGTCTGAGAATGAGCATACATCATGAGGGATATGTACGAAAGACCATTTGAGGGATATGTCCGAAAGACCATTACCAAGGCAATGGAATGCTGACAACCTCAAGATTTATTACAAGTAATAGTCCTCACCCTATCTTTTTAATTCAGTTAATTTCACTTTTATTTTTTGGGCTTGTATGCCCTATGCACATTTTTCTTGTTTATAGTTAGTTAATTCTTCATAAGCTTTCACGCTCCGAACATTTTTCTTTTTAGTAGTTCATTTATTAAGGCTCGTGAGCCTATACTTGCTTAGATCGTAAGGAAACTTATATGAAGTAATTGTTGGGAATGTCCCAACAAAAAAAAATTCAGGTATTTTTCCCAATGACCTATCACGAGCAGGCACCTACGAGATATGCTATGGGTATGAGCTCAAAAAAGACCAGTCACGAGCAAACACCTCAAGGCATGACGAGAGCAAACACCTCAAGACATGCCATGAGTATCCACACCACAGACCTGTCATGAGCAGGCAGCTAGGAGACATGCTATGGGCATGAGCTCAAAAAAGATCTGTCACGAGCAGACACCTATGACTCTATGAGACATGCTATGGACATGCAATCCAAAGACCTGCCACGAGCAGGCACTTCAAAGGGATGCTCGAGCATGATCATTCCCATAAACATAATCTTGCACCAATATGTCCTCAAACAATGCTCGAGCTCGAGATTGTATCAACTTAATTGAACCTATCCTCGAGCTCAGAAGTTTATCAAAAAGATAACCTATTATCTGATCGTCGAGATTAAATTAATGATCTAGCAGTCAAGCCAATGACTACTAACTGAGCCATGATCAAGCCCAATAACTTAGTGGAATAAGCTGTCGAACTATCCTTGAGTTCATTAAGTCATCGTGAGCACAATTCTTAGTTGTAGTATCGTTGAGATCTTGACTTGCATAGTTCATTGGCCCATACCTTAACTGAGCTATAATCGAGCTCACTACTAAAGCTTATTCATCGAGCTATCTTCTATATCATTACACCGTCAGAGATTATTAACTGAGCTGTCGTTGAGGTCAATTCTTAATTGTAAAATCGTCAAAGCCTAGATCGTGAACAAGCATCGAGCATTCATTTGCATAAAAACCATGTCGTCAAGATACAAAATTAGGAAGCAAAAGGCCCTATGGTCGGACATTAAACTTGCAAGATAAAACTAACAAAAAGGCCCAAAGATCGGGCAATACAAAAATTAATATTGTTTTTAGCCCAGATTGGGCAATACAAAATTACAAAATCACTAGTCTAAATTTGCCTCGGGGTCATTGGTCGAACTCGGATGGTCATTGTCCTTATCATCCTCCTCGACATCGACTTCTTCTGTCACTTCCTTGGACTCTGAGAGCTCGAGGTCTTCAGCCACTTCGGCGATCCCCTTCAAGTCCTCGGGCTTCCTATTCGGGTCTCGATCGCAAGAAAGATTGAGCCTCTTTGAGGGCGTGAAAGTACGAGCCCATAGCGTACTCGCCTCTCAAAGCCTTAAACTCATCGGACAATTTGAAGTCCTCGATGACAACATCCCAGGCTTCCTTAGTTTTCCCTCGAAATATTTTTGGGCTCGTTCGAGCTCCAGCTTTGATTCCTCGGCCTCATCCCTGAGCCTCATCTCGAGCCTTGTGAAGCTCGTTCTTGGCCTCATCACGCTCCCTCACGAGGAGGGTACGTTCGGCCTTGAGCTCTGTAATTTGTTGTTCTCGGGCTTTTACCTCCTCAAGAAGGCCTGACAATTTTTGGGACTCATCGGCCCCTTTCAAAGAGAGTCCTCGAGCAATACTCAAGGCCTGCAGAAATTATAGGCTTGAGCTATTCATCAAGACTATTAGTTGGAAGCAAAAAAAAAATAATAATAAGATAAAGCATATCGAGCTCACCTTGGTCAACAGAGTTTTGAGCACACCATCCTCAGGCCCCAAGCCCCCGCGATATTTGCATATGATGCCCAGGACAAGGTGGCATAGTTCTCGGTCCTTGGGCTGCCCGGGCAGTGGTGGAATGCCCTCGTTGTCAAGGTCCATGACGACAGTGACTCGAGGCGTTGGGGTCCATCGAGAAGTCCCATGGGTTGCAGGTTGAGTAGCAATGGGCCTTCTCGAACCCGGTGATGTTACATTAGCCCTCGAGGACTCTCCAGGGCCACTTGCAGGTTGCTCATACCTCAAATCTCGAGGTCTTTTCTTTCCCTTTTTCTAACCTGGAGCTCGAGCCTGAGGAGCCATACTTTTGTTATTGATTGCCTGACGAAGATCACTCGGGTCGAACGCCATTTCTGCACAATATTCATTAGCTCGAGCACGATTCTCCAACATCAGCCCATCTCTATCTAAAGACTCAAAATAGGCTTGACCCTCACAGAAGCTCGAGGTCCCCACCGAGGACTAAAGGGGAGGTCGGTATCTCGAGGTATAACAAAGAACCACTTATCCTTCCACCCTTTTAAGGAACTAGGCCTCTTTAGGATCCTAAACCCTCATCGGGATGAAAGGTAGGCGAAACAAGGAGACTTGTTTTAGGTCGAAGGCCATCCTACAAAGGTCGACATATGGGTTAATTACTAGGTATCAGCAGGCAATAAAGAAATAAGTTAACATCATCTACCCATTTGGTACTAGCTGCCCCGGACACATATTGTATTCGACCATAAGTGCCAAGAAGAAATGATACAGAGGCCACCTAAAACCCTTCAAAGGATCTCTAAATATCATAAACTCATCGTCCCGAGCCCTAACCATCCTATCCCCATCCTCGGGGAACCTAACGTCACAGCCCGGCATAATCCCATATTCCTGAGCACTCGCCACTGCTAGGTGTTCCTTAAATCTACATAGTTGGTCGGGACAAGTGAAAGGGATCGAGTTGGCCTGAGCTCGAGGCTAAACGTTTATAGGAACAACCATAGGGATGATCGATCCTCCCTGGTCCTCATGTGTTGTTCCTGAGGACAAGGACGAACTATCGCTATCACTACTCGACATCCTAAGTTAAAACTATCCTAAATAAACAACTTAAGTTCTCGAGCTCTTGCCTTAATACTCGATCTCGAGGAGGGCCAAAATAAGTTACTGAGAGTGAAAAGTGAGAAATGAAAGGGAAATAGAGTATTTATAGCCCTCTAGGAGGGAGGTCAAGAGTCGCCTCCTCAACCTTTGGATCATGACACGTGTCAATAATCCAAGTGTTGAATTTGAACCGCCCGTTTTTTTCACCCAGGGCTAACGTCGTCGTGACGTATGCCCTCGAACATGTGAAGGAGTATGAGGGTACAATGCGGCGTCGAGCATCCGATGACATTGCACCCATCCTCGAAACTCGAACATGGTTCTACGGGGGCTAGTGATGTGGTATTATCGTGATCGAGCATTTTGTTAACTTGAGCTCTTCTAAACTCAAGAGACACACCTACATAGCTCGAGATACGTGTTGTACTCGAGCATATGGCCCATAATGCTCGAGCTATCACACCAGTGTTTTTGTGTGATTTGGTGACGAAGGCCCTCGAGATACGTCCTCGAGTATACACTACCTTGTGACGCTGGGCGTCCACAAGTAGTATCTTTCGTTCACAAACACCAATTCAACCAAGGACTCTGGTCCTACCCAATCGCCCCAACTCGGTGATCTTAAGTCGAAAATGAGTCTTATCTTAGGCAAAACTTCAAATAAGGTTTGGACTCCTAATTACATTTCAATACTTATCCCTATAATCACTCCAACAAATAAGGAGATGAGTCCTACTAAAACTACACTACCTAACTCTATGAATACATCATTCTCATTCATTATTTAGGTACGTTTTTTGCACACAATTTACAGCATATATTCTCTCAAATTTCTCTTTCTGACTTAAATATCAGAGGGACGACGATGACAAATCTCGACACCTTTGTTTCAGATACCGGAAGATCACGTTCGTGCTCATCCTTAGTCATCAAGCTCGGATTTCGACATGTGCGATTTTTGGTAGCATCAGGTGGGATGAAAGCTTGACGGTTCATTGGTGGCGATAGTGATAGTACGTGGTGGGATGAGTGGAAGAAGGTGAACTTATTTGTCTTTTTATTTTTTATATTTCATTTCTGTTTTATTAAATTTTGTTTTCTGTTTTTATAGTTTGAGTTTTTAGTAGGGAAAATTATTTGACAAAATTTCATTTTCAAATAAAAATAAATTAAGTGACATTACATTTCATGCGCAAAATTTCCAATTGTGCCAATACGAAGGATTGTGAGCATTTGCACCAAGATTCAAAGGTTTGAACCCAAAACACAAAATTGGCAAATATTTGGAGTTGTTTATGCCAATTTTTCTATATTATATTACAATAATTCTATTGACAACCCCTCACATACATGCGGGGTCTGCATGTTTAAAAAATTCAAAAATAAAAAAGCGGACCCCCCCATGTGAGAGGTTGTCAACCTCGGTTGTACACATAGCATGTCTCATTATATTAATGCTCTGTTTGAGCCAACTTTTCTTTTTTCATTCTCATTTTTTTACTCATTTTCAACCACATATTCGTTAATAAAATAATATTTTCCATCACATCAATAACTTTTCCTTCCCTTTCAACCACATATTCTTCATCGCATCAACAGTAAAAATGCATTTTTTTTTCCAAAAATGTGCTCCAACATTATATTAAGTAATAAGCACCTTTCGACTACTTGTCTCGGGGGGGCGCCATCCATCTAGGTAAATATACACAGATGAGTCTCTTTAACTAATGATAACTCATGAATTTGTGACTTTGATAAGAAATAGTTTCACAACTTCGAATCCAATTCGTGGGTTTCTCTAATAAAAAGTGAACTTTATTGCAACATAACCAATATTCAGATACATTTCTTTAATTATACCAAAACTCATTTTCTAAAAAAAAAAAAATTAAAAATATTTTATTAATTGAATATAGTAAGGTCCATATTATACAAATTATAGTCATAATTATGTACTTACACACCGCAACCTATTTAACGGTCACAAATAATTAAATTAATTGATCATGCATTATTTCTTGATTTTTATAAATCACCACGGGCACCACCACCACCACCACAACCACGGGCCCCACCAATGCAACCACAACCACTCCACCACCACCGCCAACAATTACAATTTTCAAGTGCAAAACAACCACCACCAACAAAAGCCATGCCGCACGCACACCACACCACCACGTACCATCGTCACTACCTACTTCTCGCATTGAGGACTGCATGCAACACCCATTGACCACCAAATCGCCGATCAACCACCACAACCACCACCACAACAACGCTCGTTGCTAGTGTGAAACCGAGAGAGAGAGAGAGAGAGAGAGAGAGAGAGAGAGAGAGATTAATTTAATTTTGCAATATTATTATTAATATTATAAATTAAATTATCACCTAATTTTTGTATAAATAATTCTTAAATTTGATTTTTAAGTTAGAACTTGAAAAACATGGATGGGTGTAATTTCCACATCACTCAATTTAAAAATTTTGGATAAGATTTTACCTATACACCATTTATATATTATCTCTAATATATTTCCAATTTAAAAGTTTAAATTTTTTAATAAGATTTTACCTATATATAATTTAAATATTATTTTCAACATATTTTCTCACGTGTAAGCGAAATTTCATTTTTCTCATCGAAACCTAACATGTACATTTTATTTATATGGAAGGCGATAAAACTTAAACTCAACGAGTGCTCGTGCTCTGATACCATCAAATCAAGTAGTTCAACATATCCCACTATCTCCTTCCACAACTTTTGAACATGCACTACGGATTAGAGTTGGTTTCCTTGGCCTTCTATGCATATTATTGCAACATTTATTGATGACTGGATTACTTGCAATCCAGCCTCTAAGATATACACATATCTTCTTCAACACTTCAAAAACAGCTACAGTGATCTAAATCAGGATTAGGAAAAATTCAACGTCAAGGATCCTTTTATTCTTCATCATCTAAGAATAGAAAACTAAAAATTCAATTTGTAAGAATATCTCAAAATTTTACCCAAAAGGTTGTATCTTTCATTTCCTATTTCCTGTTGAAAAAATAAAAATAAAAATAAGGTTAGATGTGGGCACATTGTGGGATGAAACAATGGAACTCAAAAATAAATGAAGTCTGAGAAATGGACTGCACGGATTCAGTTCCTTTAATTTTTTTTTTCAACAATTTTATTTTATTTTTGAAAATATACGGACCTCTGCATTTTTTTAAAAAAAATAAGGCCATTGGAGATAAGAGGTAACCATGATGTCTCGATTAGATCGACACCTTCATTATCAGTTCATTCCAACATTATATTATTAATCAGAAGAAGCACAATCATGTTCAATCAAGATACAAATTCAAGGCCTGCAATAAAAATTCTTGGAATTTTAGGTGGAAGGAGCTGTTCAGATGACGCTGTGAGTTCTAGACACCTGAGATTTGCTAATATATTACCCTCGTGCAGGACAATACTTGTAATTTTCGACGCCTGAGGTGTATTTCAGATATTGGGTCCTCAACATAAGACTTATACGGAACTAATTTTTAACTTAATACTCAACAACAAAATGGAAAATAAAATGTATTATACAAAATATTTATACTATAATCAAATAATAAGGTTAAAAATGTCCAACCAATCATTTAAGGGTCCGTTTGGGCCGGATTAACATCTAATTTTAATCTAAGTCAAAGTCAAACAATCAATATCGACCACATCTTTCACGGGTCTCACATCCTTTCAATCACACATTTCAAAAACTTCTATCGCAATCTACTAAAAATCTGATTTTAATCCACACCAAACACCCTCTAAATAAGACTAGCCTTGCAGTTTTAAGGCAAAAATATTAATCAAATTTGAATAATTAGTTTTCAACCATTTCTTCCTCAATTATTAACACGGTCAATCCATTCAATCTTTCGTGTACATTATTAATCTGAGATAAGTTTTGATCAACTTTAACTTGGAGAAGCATTTAGTTTGTAGATACAATTGTAAACTAATATGGTTTGCGAAATTTTATAAGCAATATAAGCATTTGAGAAAATAATAATCCATTTTCTTAAAAAAAAATTATAGCACATCAATGATTGATCTCCTTGTTTCACTTGGTAAATACCACCCCAAGACTCTCAGCCACCTTTGAACATTAATCATTTTAATTAGTGTATGAACGTTTATTATGTTCAAATATTGTTCAAGATTCTTACAAGACTTTAACAAATTGATAATACTCACTTTTTGTGCCCTCTTCAAATTAAACAAAAATCCAAAGTCTCTTCATATCGTTTACATTGTTCAAGTCGAACTTGATCAATTATAAATAGGAAGTAATCAACTCTATAAGATGATTTCAACTGATTGCTTTACCTCATCAAATAATAAGAATAAAGGTCCAGCAAATTGGTGGGCTTGATTCGAGATCTCGTACTCTAGATTATTTTTTTTCCAATTAAAGATTCCACGTTTAGTTGCAAATGAACGGACTGTTTATTACTATATAACTAAGTGGAACTTACATAAAACAAGATTTTTTCAGTTACCATTTCAAAAATCAGATTTAAAGTCTGTTTTTTACAAAAATCAAATGATAATTCAATATTAATAATAATATTATAAAATTAAATTAATTTATATACCCATCCTACCTCCACCCACCCCACCAAATTTCATCTCAAACCCTGATTACTTTCCACTCTCCTTTCTCTATCTATACCTCTCCATTCTCTCTCTATATCACTGAAGTCACCAATGGAGCGGCGCTCAACCATTCACGACCCTACAGGCATGGCGCTCGTTGTCGTAGCAACGTCGCTCTGAGAGAGCAGAAATTGTGGTAAAAACGTCGTTGTAGATGCGCAATGTGCATCCGCTTGATGTAGGGACGCCGATGCAGACGCACGATGCCGAGACGCCGTTGCAATTAATGCTGAGATGTCGCTGTCACCGTGCGATGCCGAAACTCCGAAGAAGGGGTTGTGATAATTTTTGATTTGATTTTTTGGTAGTGTTTGGGGGGTAGTGGTTGTGATGTTGGATGCGGTGGTGAGGTGGTGGCGGTGGCTGGTAATTTTAGATCTGATTTTTGTCATGGTTCCCATTGGGGTTATGGGGCCAATCCAACATCGGATTTATGGAATGAAAATGTGGGGTTTATAACCCTTTGGACACCCTCCCCTTACTAGTTAGCTTTTGAGGGTGAGTTCTACCCAAGGGTTGTAACAATTTTTTTGTAATGTTTGGGTGGTGGTGTTGCGATGTTGGCTGCAATGGGGAGGTGGTGGTCGACGATGGTGGTGGTGGTCGTGGCAGTGGTACGGTGATTATGGGTGGGATGGCGTGGGGTGGGAGTGTTTGTGACCAATTATTTGATAAATAGTAATCAATAAATAATATGACATAAAAAAATGTGATCATGACTCACAATTTATTAAGTTGTGACTATGTAATGTTTACTATGTTGGATCAGATATATTGGTTGGAACTAGAAAGGCATATCATGACTTGTTTACCCGTCATCTTCTTCAATATTGTCTAGTCGAAATTATAAAACATATATTATTGGAGGTCTCAATTCAATTGTCTATAGATGGAAAAAAAAATGTTGTTTGACAGTTGGAAAGCAGATACATCTAAATCCGAATTAATTTTATGCAATCAGATAGAATTCGTCTACAAGTAGGTTATGCAATTAACCAGACACTCTCTAGTTGGGTGGCATGCCACTTAATTATGTTTTTGTCACTTCAGTTTCTTGCTCAGAAAAAGACTACTGAACTACTTCATATTTTCGTTTATTCAGAATCTACAAGAAAAGGTTAATATAAGGTTTTATAAACTGGGGAGTTCTTATTTGGGCACGGCACGTTACCATTAGTTATGAGATAAGCTGATAAACTACCAATCGATCTAGAATAGTAATTTATCATATTTTAAATGTGTAGTATATTTGGACACTCCAAAGATCTGCACGGTTATAAATAGACCATCTGGGTTTTTTCAAGTTCGTAGTGAAAGCTCACTTATCTCAAATTCACGTCGAAAATGGGTTTAATATTAGGTTATGCAGAAATCATACTAGCAATTGTGTGCTTCCTCTTTATGTGGAGTTTTAGGAACATAAACAGCCAGATGCCATGGAACTGGCCACTACTGGGCATGCTTCCTAGCCTTTTTCTCCATGTGCATCGGTTTCATGAACGGTGTGCAGACGTTCTAGAGTGGTCTGGGGGCACTTTTCTGCTTAAGGGTCCCTGGTTTTCTAATATGGACATTCTTGGCACTGTGGATCCAGCCAATGTGCACTTCATAATGAGTGCAAACTTTGCCAATTTCCCCAAAGGTCCTGAGTTCAAGAAAATTTTCGAAGTTTTGGGAGATGGGATCTTCAACACTGACTTGGATTTGTGGATGAATCAAAGGAAACAGGCTCGAGCTTTGCTCAATCACGAGCGTTTTCGGAAGTTCTTGATCAAAACTAGCTGGGAGAAAGTGGAGAAAGGGCTTATTCCAGTTCTTGAACATGTGGCTAAGCAAGGGTTTGTCGTAGATCTACAAGATTTGTTCCAAAGATTCACGTTTGATACTACCTGTATATTGGTCACAGGCTACGATCCGGGGTGCGTTTCAATTGAATTCCCCGATGTTCCCTTCTCCAAGGCCATGGACGAGGTGGAAGAAGCACTATTCATGCGCCATTGCTTGCCAGAAAGTGTTTGGAAGTTGGAAAAATGGCTAAGTATTGGACATGAGCATAAGCTAACTAAAGCTTGGGGTGTCTTGGACAATGTTATAGGCAAGTACGTGTCAATGAAACGCGAAGAACTAAGTCAATCAAGAAAATCTGAGGGAGACGAAGAGGGATTAGATTTGTTGACATCATACATCAATGAAGAGGAGGGCATGGGATTGGATTGCGATGACAAATTCTTGAGAGACACCATACTGAATTTCATGATCGCGGGGCGTGACACTACTAGCTCAGCTCTTACTTGGTTTCTCTGGCTAGTTTCGACACATCCAGAAGTAGAAAAGAAAATAAGGGAAGAACTAAGTTCCATATTACCACCCAAGGAAGGTGAAAAATGGAGGCTCTTCAAGGTGGAAGAATTGAAAGACCTAGTTTATTTACATAGCGCATTGTGTGAATCACTAAGGCTATATCCACCAGTTCCATTCCAGCACAAGGCTCCTGTTCAACCTGTCACTCTTCCGAGCGGTCATCATGTTAATCCAAAGATAAAGGTTATGTTTTCCCTTTTTGCCATGGGAAGAATGGGGTTCATATGGGGTAAGGATTCCAAGGAATTCAAGCCAGAAAGATGGATCACAGAGCGTGGGACAATTAAATACGAGCCTTCGTACAAGTTCTTGGCCTTTAACGCCGGACCAAGAACTTGCCTCGGGAAAGAAGTAGCTTTCGCACAGCTGAAATCCGTCGCGGCTGCCATAATCCATAACTACCAAATCCAAGTAGTGGAAGGGCACCCTGTGACCCCTAATGTTTCTGTGATTCTCTACATGAAACATGGATTGAAGGTTAAGGTTACCAAGAGATGGACTTGAAATTATCTCGAGATGGGATTCCTTTCATATATACAACCTATTGATGTTATTTGTTTGATAATAATAAGTGCAAGAAAATCATAGTATTTCTATTTTCATGTTCAATTAGTATGTCAACGAGTGATTGTTGTGCCAATGGATATGTCTAAATATAAATGTGATTTATTATTATATCTTAAATAATCTTTTCTGTATCTTTTTCTTCTTCACATAAAATTTAACTATATTTTCGTACATAGATTGCTTATACCATGCACATGACCTGCCCGAGTGGCAACATAGTTTTAATGTGAAAACTCGGATCGAACTAGCTGCTTCAGAGCTGACTAGCTAGCTTCACCGAATCAATTTACAAACAAACGCATCACAACTAGAATTGAACGGCTCAGCGCATATATTTGAACTGAAAAAGAAAATTTAAAATTTGCAATATGCAGAAAGAGCTCAAGCATGGCTTGTCAATTTTTCAATTTCGAAAGTTTAGACACGTATTTTCCTCCAATTTCCAAGTTTAAATGAGCTTCCACTTAGTATAATTCAAGACGAAAAAAAAAAAACTGTAGAATGATAGACTGTTCTTGCAAATTATAACACATCATCTTATCTTAATTACTAAGATAAGACGTGTATGCATTGACAAGAATATACCTAAATTTCGACATTTAACCTACTTCAGACAAATCGATCAATTCTACAGCAAGAATTTAAAAAATTGATTGAAATTTCCTTTTCTGTTTTTTTTTTTTTTTTTTAACAAACCTTAGAGGTCCAACTAGAGATTGGTGCATCTTGTGGGTTTAGGTCCATGTTCTTGATGTGAGGAATAAGTATGGCTTGTCCAATCGATAGTCGTACTACACTTCAGTGAATGTAGAAGAAAAACTAGCCTAGGTGTTTTGGCGTATGCGTATCTTACATGATTGGTCCAGCAATTATCTTACAAAGATCATTGCATATTCGTTCTTTATGCTCTATTGCAATGACGGTTAGTAGGTTAAATCTAAGGATAGTCTTACAAAACATATATGTCTTTCTTTGTCCGACGTTTACATATTTGATAACCTAATAAATTACCCATAAGGTAATGTCACTATGTGAAAAGATGAATGACCCTGAACAGGAAAGGAAAAGGAACAAGAAATGCATCTTTTCGTAAGTTTAACCTCAATCGGGGGCTTCACGTTGCCCTTCCGCCAGTCGAACATGGTAATTATGGATTATATCAGCAGAAATGACTTTCATATGTGAGAAAGCTACTTCTTTCCTTGTACAAGTCCTTGAACATGCATCCAAGAAGTTACAAGATGGCTCATGACTTATCGTTCCACGCTCAGAGATGCACCTCCTGGGCTTGAATTCCAAGTGATACTTTCCCCGAATGGATTCTATCCTGCCCATTGCATATAAAGAGATAATTACCTTCGTATTCTGGTGCACAAAATGGTCACTTAGAAGGATCTGCAATCATTAGATTCAATATAGTGTCCCTCTAGAACTTACCATCATATTTCCAACCTCGGGGGGTTGACCTTTGTCTTCATTGATGTAAAATGTCAAAAGACCAATGCCAACTTCACCCTCTTTCTTATTTCCTTCTTGTATTTTTTCGCTCTTTATCGAAATATACTTGCTAATAAAGCTGTCCGAGATTTCCCAAGCTTGGCTCAATTTTCTTTCTGATCCAATCCCTAGCCTCCTTTGCAACATTCATCGGATTTCAGGCAAATCATCGCACGTGAAACTCGCTTCTTCGTCATCTTCTATGGCTTTCGAGAAAGGAACATCTGGAAAATGAACAGATAGACATCCCGGGTCATAACCATTAACTAAAATGCAGGTAGTATCAACTATTAATAGCGAACCTCTGAAACCAATCCTGCAAATCCAAGTGCGCATGATTTATCAAAACTTGTGGATGTGCACCATGGATTTCGCGTATATTAAAATACGAAAATCGTTACAAATTGTATTTTAAAGAAAATACAATACAAATGGATATGAATCTTCTTGCGATTGCAAATATGCAATTAATCCTCTGATTAATGATCTAGATGTTTGAAGACGAGGGGCCACGTGGCTTGAATCCTTGACTTCGAGATTTGTTGAGAATCTGATTTGTCGAGAGTTTGACTTGTTCGACACTTGAATTTTGGCGCTTGAATTTGTACTTCGGAGCTTGGATTTGATTTGATTTGGAGAAGACTTTGATCTTCTTGGACTTGACTTGATTTGATTTGGAGAAGACTTTGATCTTCTTGAGTTTGATTTGAAGAATATTTTGATCTTCTTTGTGTTTGTCGGACTTGGATTTGAGAGAATTTCTTCTCTTGCTCCGGCTTGGAGATTTCTTCAGCACTTCGTGATTTTCTCTGCACTTTTTACCCCCCTTTTGAAGTGAACCATCGACCCTATTTATAGGGGAAATCCGTGGCCAATTTTGGTAATCACCAAATTAGTTCAATTAAATTGATTATAATTGAATAATTAT
The DNA here is from genome assembly GCA_019097785.1 of Fraxinus excelsior. Classification (NCBI taxonomy): domain Eukaryota; kingdom Viridiplantae; phylum Streptophyta; class Magnoliopsida; order Lamiales; family Oleaceae; genus Fraxinus; species Fraxinus excelsior. The sequence goes on along the minus strand of CM032623.1, from coordinate 8,632,029 downwards.
GGATTTATTAAAAGTAGGGTGGGCTTTTTAAAAAATCTTATGGGCTTAGTAGGTTTTAGTGTAATTGGGTTAATTATTTCAATTGACCCAATCCATTATTTATTTATTTTATTTTTTATGTCTACAAAATGCCCCCTCAAGATTTATTAATTTATTATGAAATAAATAAACTAGTAAATCTTGAATTTTGATTTTGATTTCTTTTTTTAAAAAAAACGTAATCGTTGTTTGATTATCTGTTTATTTTACACGGTTCTCAATTTACTTGATTATTTTTTTATTTATCTTTTTAACAGGCTTTTTATGTTTTATGGTAAGTCGGGCTCAAGTGAAGCCCGATATTTAACTATTTATGTGAATCAATTATTAGGTTTGGAGACCAAGAGGTCAAATTGCAAGAAAAAAAGGTAATTTTTTTTTCTCTCTTCTGGCGTTTTCTTCTCTCTCTCTCTCTCTTTTTTTTTTTTTTTTTTTTTCTTTCTGTTTTTCTTACTTGAACAGTGTACGTCACTGTTCACGTGAATAGTGCCGCACACTGTTCACGTGAACAATTTTTTTTTTTTTTTCCTTTCCTTCCTTTTTTTGTGTTGGTTGTTATAAAGATTGTGACTAATATTTTTCATTTTTTTTTATTTTCAGTGATTCAAGTTTTGGAACAAGTCAGAAATTTCAAGGTTTGAGATTTTCCTGGTGTGGAGTAGAATTTTGTGCTGTAGTTATTTTATAGATTTAGGAAATACTCAAAATTGCCAACCTTTCCATGCACGTTGAAGACTAAAGATTGTTATCTTTTACCATTTCAGACACTTGTATTTGGGACCAAGGACCGTTCCTTCGACCGTCCAAGGCACTTGTGTTTAGGACCAAGGACCTTCCTTCGACCGTCCAAGGCACTTTGTGTTCGGGACCAAGGATCGTTCTTTCGACCGTCCAAGGCACTTGTGTTTAAGACCAAGGACCTTCCTTTGACCGTCCAAGGCACTTGTGTCTGGGACCATCCATATACTTGGGAGACTCGTGATTTAGACCACAAGGAATTTAAAAGATTTACTGCTCGTTAATCCATTTTTTTTGTTTACTGATTTCCTCTTTTTTTTAGGAATGGCTGGGATGAGCTCTAATAATGGTGCGTATTCGGATATACACGAAATCATCGAGCTTAAGAGCCAAGGCAAGAGTTATCTTCGTTTCAAAGATACTGATGTGAAGTATCATGCTCAACCCGGCATACGAGGTGAACTTAAACTTAGCATTCATAAGCCAGCTACAGATCTTTCTCCTGAACTCTTGGAGCCTTTGCCAGAGTTGCATCTACCTATTATTAGTGAATGTAACGAGAATTCAGAAGCTGCCACTTCCAACCGCTCCAGCAGTCATTTTCCTTCTTTGTGTCTCCCGCCTCATCATTCTCAGAGCATGGAGTGTATTCCAAGGGCCGTAATTTGTGAAAGGATTAACAACAAAGAAATACGATGGGGAAGCGCACTTGTCAGTCGAGGAGAGATTTCTTTTCTTCCAAAGTTTTGGGAGTGGTCTTCATGGGTCCAGAAACTTCTGCTCAAAAGGAATCTTCGCCAATTAGCTTATGCAGTCAGCTGCGCTGCAAGGGATTATCATCGCCCAAATTCTATCTACAGAGCTCTTTGCGAGGTTTGGTGCCCGGAGACCAACACTTTTGTGACCTCATGTGGTGAAATCGGCATTTCTCTTTGGGACGTCCGCGAGATAAGTGGACTTTCGATCATGGGTGATTACTATGAAGAGGTAGTCCCAAGTCTTTCAGAGCTGACAGATCAACTTTCCAAGTCATGCCGGTACCTCTTCAATGTTTTTGTACTCATTGCGGATGCGAATGAATCTGATTGTGTTAGTCACGAAGAGTGGATTAATTTTTGGTTTCGTGAGAACGGTTGTGCCCAAAATCCTCGACAACACAAAAATTACAAGAGTATTATGAGTCTAAATCCATTCAAGAGACGTCAGCAAAGGGCTTCAAAGGAAATACGGAGGCCTGTAGCTGTAGACAAGCCAAGAGATATTTCACGCCGGGATCGGAGTCATTGGGGTGATTTGCCAATATCTTTGTCTATAGAAGAAGAAGAGGAATTAGAGATAGCAGCTTATCTCTCCTTGTGGCTTTGTCGTTTCGTTCTTCCATCTGGGGATGAGTATATAAGAGTTGGGACTTTTAAAGCGTCTTCTAAAATGGCAGGTGGGTACATCTACAGTCTAGTTCCGCCCGTATTAGCAAGCATTTATAGAGGACTCACACGGACATCGAACCACCAGTCGAACCCGGACTTAGGCTCAATTTCGCATTCATTTCCTGGACATTTTCTTTATGCTTGGGCTGCAACTTATTTTGTTCGAGGTATTTATGCTAATGTGGACAAGAGTTACGCTCGTCCTATAATCCGCAGATATGCTGGCATCTTGAATGCTTTCCAGTCTTGGGAGAAAAATGTTGTCGAATGTCGGGATCTTATCCGTGGGGTGATGGATGCTAATGACTTTTGCTGGAATCCATTTCCTCCATTGTCCCATCCCGATGTACGAGTGGATGATCAACCAAGGTCTGTGGACACCTCGGAGTTTATGATGAGTATTCGATCCGGATTTGTTTCTTACCGTCGAGGAAACTCTCCTTTCATCCTCGAGGGGTATAATCCTCACAGGTTCTCGAGGCAACTTGGCTTTAAACAAAGACTTCCCGGTTCACCAAGAAAGTTGGATATCGCTCTCAATGCAGGGGATATGTATCGCGTCTGGTTGTCTTTGACTCGAATGATGAGTGGCTCTACATTTCATATCCCAGAGTACGTGAAGGACACACATCAAAATGTCGATTTGGAGTATCGAACTTGGTGGAATAATCGAATCTTGCCGCTCCTGACCAAGGTTCAAGTGCGTGTTTTGTCTTCTAGCGAGAGTCGTGACTTTGTTCTTGACCCGGTTCCAAACAGGGCTGTAGCCAAAGTGTTAAATCCTCCACATATCGTTCCTGAAGAGATTTCACGAAAGAGGGAAATGGACCTTCGAAATGATAGAGTCATTAAGAAGATTAAATTTAAAGTTCCCTCGACAAAGTTTGTTCCCACCTCTGAGCCTGCCGAGAAAATGCCTGAAGTAGTTTTGATTCCAGACCGCAGTAGCCCTGGAGATCGAGCATCCCACACACCTGGCAAGACTTTATCACGGGGAGATGAAAGTTCTGAAGACCAGGTATTTTATTTATTTATTTATTTAACGTACCGCTTGTATTTAGCTTACGCGACGAACTTTACTTTCAGGCTCCACTCTCCCGAATATATAAGATTAAACGATCGGTGAAACCGACGCCGCTTCAAGCCGTTCCAAATTCTTCAAAAGGTGACGTTAAAGTTTCTCACATTAACATCAGCCTCCCAAGTACACCATCAGATGTCGATTTTTTAGCTGTCTCCTAGAACACGGAACGCGGGTAGGCCTTCCTCCCTTTTTTTAATGTATATTCTTTTCTTATTCTTATTCTTCTTCTTATCTCTATCATTTTTTCATAGGTTTTCCAAGCATTCCCGAAGGATTGAACTTCTCCATGAATCCAGATTCTTTGCAAGATCAGACTGCGAGAACGATGGGAGAATTGGCGCACTTCAAGGACTAGATGGCACTCATGACTTTCACGATCCACCTTGTAGACGCCAGAATACTATGAATGAAGGCATTTCGACATTCAACATAGATGCATTCCAAGATGAAGATGAAGTGAATTCTGAGGCTACGAGAGCTATTATTTTAGAGGTCAATCAAGGAGTTCCAGTTACTACCCCTTCATTGGCTTTGGTTAACATTCTGCCTTTGGAAACAAGTAATCGTCAGGCAGCTCCAATTTGTTCTTTTATGGCTGGTCCTCCACCTGGGATAACTCAAGAGTCTCCTTACTTGAAAGCTGCTTTGCAAGAAGCGATGACCAATTATCTTCAGAAGTGTTTTAAGGATGTCTTGAAGCATGGGTTTTCCAACATCCGCTCTTGGTGGGATGAGAATAATTTAATTCTTCAAAATGTGATTACCAGCTCATTCCGTGCAGATCCGCACCCTTGATGGAACGCATGGACGTGTTTCTTAAAGGAGTTGACATCTATTTATCTGAAAGGAAGCATCACTTAGAGTTTCCAACTACCGAGGAGAAGACTGAGAAGTTGAAGTTTTTGAATATTCAGTTGGAAGTGGAGGATTCCACTTGTTCTTCATTGGAAGGTAAACTTAGTCAGCTAGCTTTCGAGATGGACAGACTCCGTGATGAACTTCAAACCCATCAGGAACAGAAGAGCATGCTTGGAACTGCCAAAGCCGCTTTAGAAGAATCGCCGACTAGAGACGTTTCCAGTGTAACATCCATTGACCAGAGAAGAAAGACCCTTGAAGATAGTTTCCTGCAAGTGATCAACGGCGAGTGATTTTGATAGATTTAGGACTTTATGATCTTTTAAGACCATATGAATTTTGATTTATTTTTTATATCGTTCTTCGTCTTTTTTTTTGCGATGAACTTTTCCTTATTCCTTGAGCATTTTTTTACTGCAGAAAATGGTAAACAAATTGAATGATTTTATTATTTGTGACTGAACTTGAATTTATAATTTATTCAAGCTACCTACGTACCCAAACGGGATCAAGTCGAACGTAGTTCGTTACAAGAACAAACAATTTTTTTTATTTGGGGTGGGGGCCGTTCACAGTTTATCCTCTTGCGGGCCATGAGTAATACAATGAAAAATAAAATAAAGAACTTTAAGCGTAAAAACGCTTTAAAAACTTTCCATTGATAGGTCCGATTTGTAATCCATCTTTGTCGACGATCTTGTATGCTCCACTAGTGAATGCATGAGTGACGACAAATGGACCATCCCATTTAGATTGGAATTTGCCCCCTGTTTTTCTTGTGATTATGATTGGTCTGCGTACGCAAAGTACCAAGTCTCCGACTTGAAATGATCTTGGTCGCACCTTTTTGTTGAAGGACTTCGCCATCCGAGCTTGATAACATTCCAAGTGCATTTGTGCTTCTAATCTCTTCTCATCCAAAGCTTCTAGCTCCTCCAATCGAAGAATGGCATTTTCTTCTGTCGTTAAACCTTCTTGGACAGCAATTCGAAGTGACGGAATTTGACACTGAAAAGGAAGTACAGCTTCCACTCCATACACTAAGGCATAAGGAGTGGCTTGTGTTGGAGTTCGATAGGTGGTTCGATAAGCCCATAAGACTTCACCGATTCTTTCATGCCAGTCTCTTTTTGATTTGGAGACAACCTTTTTCAATAGAATGCATAGAGTTTTGTTGAACGCCTCCGCTAACCCATTAGTCGCTGCATTGTACATGGATGAGTTGTACTGTTTGAATCCAAATTTTGAACATAAATTGTTTATATGGCTATTGCGGAAGGGCTTCCCATTGTCAGTGATGATGTATCGTGGGATCCCGTACCGATAAATGATTTGGATACGAATGAAATCTGCAACATTTTCTTTCTTTACTTCTTTCAATAGTATGGCCTCAGCCCACTTAGAGAAGAAGTCGGTTCCAGCAAGGATGTATGAATGTCCGGCTGAAGACTTCGGAGTTATGGGTCCAACTACATCGAGACCCCATGCGTCGAACGGCCAAGAAGCTACTGTCGGATGTAATGGTTCCGGAGGTTGATGAATGAAGTTTGCATGAACTTGGCAAGCTTCACACTTCTTTGCATAATCCATGGAGTCTTGTACCATAGTCGGCCAGTAGTACCCCATCCTCTTTATTCGAAAATGGAGTTTGGGTCCAGACTGATGAGCACCACAGATTCCAGAGTGGGCTTCTTCCACGACATGTGTTGCTTCATCATTACTTAGACATCGGAGGAAAATACCATCGAATGATCGTCGATAGAGTGTTCCTTTATAAAAGACAAAGCGGGGTGCCCGCCTCTTGATTTCAGTTTTTCGTCGTGGATTGTCTGGTAGCTTTTGATGTTGAAGAAAATCAATAATTGGCTGTCTCCAATCTTCTTTTTCTTCATCTTCGATCACTTCAACGCTGTTGTTTTCTTCCATATCACTGGGTAGCAGGGACGGAAGTACCAACCTTTGAGCAATTGATACGGAGTGAGGAAAATCTTCATCTGACCTGGCTAGAACATCGGCCAAATTAGCTAAGGCATCGGCTTCCCTATTTTCAGCCCTAAGTACGAATTTGATTTTTAACAAATCAAATCGCTCCACAAGTGTTGATGCATATTCATGATATGGCTTCAAGCCAGAATTACGGACTTCGTACTCAGCTAAGAGTTGGTTGATTATCAATTTAGAGTCCCCGAAAACTTCTAGCTGATGAATACCCATATCTATAGCTGTTTCTAAGCCAATGATAAGGGCTTGATACTCTGCTAAATTGTTTGAACATTTCTCCGTTAAAGTAAACGAGTACGGTATGACAAGATCATATGGAGTGATAAAGATAACTCCTGCTCCTGCACCATAACTTCGGGCTGCCCCATCGAAGTATAGCCTCCATGATGGTATGATTTCAGTAAATAAAACTTCTTCATCTGGGAAGTCTTCTTGCAGTTCCCATTCCACTGGAATTGGATGGTCAGCCAGGAAATCTGCCAAGGCTTGTCCTTTGATGGCCTTTTGGGGAATGAACTTGATGTCGAACTCAGACAACAACAATGCCCATTTTCCAATTCTTCCAGAGAGAATTGGTCTAGACATTATGTACCTTAAAGGATCAATCTTTGAAACAAGACTGATCGTGTGTGATAGCATATAATGTCTCAATTTCTTAGCCGCGAAGATTAATGCGAGGCATATTTTCTCAATAGGCGAATACTTCATCTCGGCACCTACCAGTGTCCGGCTCAAGTAGTAGAGTGCATTCTCCTTTCCTTCATCATTGGCCTGGACAAGAAGTGCTCCTAGAGAATATTCTTGCGCTGCAACATAAAGGGTTAATGGTTTCCCTGGGACCAGAGCTGCAAGTACTGGTGGACGAGACAAATATTGCTTAATGCTTTGGAAAGCACTTCGACAAGCATCATCCCATTCAAATGATACATCTTTCTTCACTAATTTGTTGAATGGATGGCAACGTCCGGCAAGGTTAGAGATAAATCTCCGAATGTATGCTAGTTTTCCTTGGAGACTTTTCACCTCATGCACATTTCTTGGTTCTGGCATGTTGATTATAGCTTCAATTTTTGATTGGTCAATTTCAATGCCCCTATGTCGAACAATGAAGCCAAGAAATTTCCCAGATGTGACACCAAATGCGCACTTTAGTGGATTCATCTTTAATTGATGTCGTCGGAGCCTTTCAAAAACATCCCGTAGATCTTGTAGGTGATCATCTCGTTTCTTTGTTTTAACGACGAGGTCATCTACATAGCATTCTACGTTCTTATGCAGCATGTCATCGAAGATCCTTTGCATTGCCCGTTGGTAGGTTGCCCCCGCGTTCTTCAACCCAAATGGCATAACTTTATAACAATAAATGCCCTTAGGGGTACGAAATGCTGTGAGTTCCTCATCTTTCGGATTCATGCGTATTTGGTTGTATCCAGAAAACCCGTCCATGAAAGATAAGATTTCATACCCGGTAGTTGCGTCCACCATCAACTCTATTATTGGAAGCGGAAAGTCATCTTTGGGACATGCCTGATTCAGATCACGAAAGTCAACACAGACTCGTAATTGTCCATTTTTCTTTTTGACGGGGACAATATTCGCGATCCAAGTTGGGTATTTGACTTCACGTACGAATCCAGTTTCAATCAGTTTGTTGACTTCCGTTTCAATCTGAGGAACCAATTCTGGTCGAAATCTCCTTTGAAGTTGCTTGATCGGTCGAACTCCATGCCTCACTGCAAGATGATGTACTGCAACCCTCAGATCTAACCTTGGCATTTCTTTGTAAGACCATGCAAACACGTCTTTGTATTCTTGAAGCAAGCAGACGTATTCTGATTCCTCTTTTTGATTGAGGAGAGCACTTACAAACACTGGTCTTGGGTCTTCTTCAGTTCCCAAGTTCAATTGCTTCAAGTCATCTACCGTAGCTTGTCCCCCTTCTTCAAATGTAGGTGGGGCTGACTCAAGTTCATCTGTCGTGGTAGAGTTTTCAGACTCATGTTCGGGAGGCTCTTCAAAAGCTATGTGATTAACAGAGGCTTCTTCTTCATCCCCATTATTGCTTAGAGAAGGGTAGCCCTTTTGATATTTTTGTCTTCTCCTTGATCGTTGAGGCTTTGGTCTCAGCTCAGAAGTTTTAGTTCCAAGTCGAGAAAAGGCAGTTTGCCTTTGGAATGATTTCTGAGGAACTTGTGTGTCATCGCCAGCTTGGGTAGAAGAAGGAGAAGGAACTTCACTTAACCTTTGGAAGACGGAAGCTTTAACTCTTACATTAACTGTTGGGGATGATTTATGTTTTAACCTTTTAAAAACTGAAACTCTGGCATTCTCACTTTCAATTCGATCGAACATCGAAATTTTCGATTGTTCAGGTTTCTCTTCTGTAACCTCGTAAATTTGAATCATGATTGGGTTCGAGGAAACCTTTTTGACCTTAATCTTTCTTGGTGGATTTGGATCATATCCCAAGCCATACCTGGGTTGTGACACGAGGGTTCCGTCAAAATGAGAAGGGACACGCCCATCTGAAAGAACAGCATCGAGATCACCTAATTTACGAGGCTCTCCTTTCCTAAACCCGGCATTCTCAAATAGCTTTTTGGCTTGAGGATTATAACATCCTTTGAAAGTCTGTTTTGGTTCATTGGCTCTAGTCTTGTCTTGTTTGGATGAGCTAGCAATACTAAGCTTTGATATGTCTGGAACAGATGTCGACGCCTCCGACGATGATTTGCATTCTCCCGAGACTCCCATGAATTGATGAGGTAGGACCAATTTCGGAATGTTAGGTATTGGAAGAGTTAGCTCTTTTCTCAATACCTCAATGTCAATTGATTCTGTTTGAGGTTTGTTACCTTTAGGGAATCCTTTAAGCGTAAATCTTGATTTACCTTTAACGAGCTGATGAGACTGAGGAGAACTTGATGTATCATTATCGTTTGCATTTCTTTTAATCTTAAATCCGGACATGGTCAATCCTGCAGAATTAATCTCTTCGTCTCCTCCATAAAATTTCGCATCAGCAAAATGGGATTCTTCTTCGAGGAAGGGTTTGGACTCAGCTACCACGCACTTGACTTCTCCGTCTCGACTATACTTGAAGCACTGATGCCAGGTTGAAGGTACTACTCCAGTTTCATACAGCCAAACACGTTCAAGGAGTAACTCGTATGACGTTTTAGCGTCGATGACATGGAAGAGAACCGAGGAAATTAACTCCTCTATTTGCAGCTTCAAACGAATCATGCCGATGGCTCGCTGACCTTTCTGGTTGAATCCTTGAATCATGATCTTGCTTTTGGACAGATCACCAACATTAATCCCAATCTCCTTCATCTTCTTGACTGGCATGATGTTCACAGCAGATCCACAATCAATCATTATGCGATGGATCTTGCATTCCCGAATATGACCACTAACGTAGAGTGGTCTGTTGTGTAAACGAGAGCCCAGTTGCAAATCTTCATCGTCAAATGTGATGGTGGCCATATAGTCTTGTCGGGTTGTTGGATCCAATAGCCTAAGACTTGCTTTCGTATTATTTCGGACCTATTCAACACTACGATTTTAAAACAATTACTCGATCATCGAAAGGAAGCTTAAGAGACTCTGCTAAACTTGTATTAGAAGGAATACTATTGAGTCGCGAGATAGTTCTCTTCTGTTTGGAACTCTCTTTCAACCCTTTCCTTGCTTCGCATTTTCTCCTTCACGTTAATAACATTGGAGGTAAAAAATTCATGTTGAAGAAGACCATTGGAAAAAATAATCACCTAGAGTCAGTAACCTAGGAGGAGCACGTGAAGTGACTTCTACTCCCGTTGATTTAGTAGAGACTTTTGGCCCCCCCCCCCCCCCCCCCCCAACCCACCACATATCTTACCAAAGGTCTTGCTTCATTAAACATATCTTTAATAAGTTTCTTTCTGTCCACCATTACTTCCTTGAAAATTCTATTATAGGGCTTTACGTATGCTCAGTTTAAAAACATTATGCAAATCTTGCTTTTCCAAAATAAAATTCAACGGAAATATATTGAAGATTATCGACGAGGTGGCTTGAAGAAATGAAGGGCATATGGAGGAGAATAGTTCTCCAAACTTATGATCTTGCATCACAGCATCACATGGGGGGGGGGGGGGGGGGGGGGGGGGGGGGGGGGGGGGGTGGGGGGTGGGGGGGGGGGGGGTGGCGGGTGGGGGGGGTGGGGGGGGGGGGGGGGGGGGGGGGGGGGGGGGGGGGGGGGGGGGGGGGGGGGGGGGGGGGGGGGGGGGGGGTGGGGGGGGGGGGGGGTGGGGGTGGGGGGGGGGGGGGGGAGGGTGAGAGAGAGAGAGAGAGAGTGGATATTCTTTGTGCATGAGTTTTTTAGGATTTCGATATTTGATTGGTACTGAATACTGAATTGAAAAACCGGTACCTAATGAGAATTCGAGATCCTTCAGAACAAAATGGAACAAATGTGTTATTCTCTAATTTTGGTTCCAATTTTGATGGTTTCATCTGTCGCATAATACCTTCAAACAGCAGCTTTTAGCGAATAGAGATAACATTCTGTACTTATACCGTTCATGCATGAGGGAAGTGTAAGATACCTGTCATTTTATTGTTCCGATTAGTAAGCCAGAAGAGTTGATGTTATTTAAAATTTAACTAGTCATTTGTCCTAGTTGCTTTTAATTTGGGTCTATTGAGAAAGAACTATCGATTTAGAAGAATACATTATATTGGTCCAGGTAAAGCAGTTCTTGCTTGGAGTTCAGAATTTTCTGTAGATGGCTGCTGTGTACACTGCAAAGTGTCATATATTCTGTTTAATGCCTGTTTTTGGAAATTCAGATTTGTGAAGTCTGAAGTTGCAGATAATGAAGCTTTTGAAGAACTCCTCATTGCTTACTATCTCTTTGTAGTGTAGTAGAACTTCTAGTTCAGCTCCTTGTGATAATGAATAGTGAACTTAAATTTTCAAATGATGTTCATTTAATATCACATCAACCACCAAACTGCATATTGATTTTTCAATGTTCTGATAGGTGTGGGGAAAACCACTCTTGTTCATCTGATTCTAAAAGGTTCTTCCATTTCTCGGCCTGTTCAAACAATTGGTTGTACTGTTGATGTTAAGGTTTGATGTATTCTTTTCTTCAAAATGAGTTGATAGATAATCCTGCATATGAAATATTGATGAATTCTCGTTTTCCTTTCTGCAGCATACTACCTATGGAACTTCTGGTAGCTCATCAAATAGTTCCAAAGGTGACAGTGAGAGAGACTTTTTTGTTGAACTTTGGGATGTATCCGGACATGAAAGATATCAAGATTGCCGATCTCTGTTCTATTCTCAAATCAATGGTAAACAATGAGCCGTTTTGCTTGATTTAATTTTTTTAATGCAAAAATGTACCATATCATGGAGGTTTTTAACTATAAATCATCTGCATTCTGTATAATTTGGTTTACATGCATCTTATTATTTGCAACTGTATATTCTATTCATTATGTTGGACCGTATTACTTATAATTCATCAGTAGTACACGCTAAACTGAATAGGGTATAGTACTATTCTACTTTTAAAAATGAGTCATATAAATTTCCATGAACTTTTCAGCATTGATATTCTTCATCTAAAGTCTTTCTTTCTTTATCGAACTGAACTTCATCTTTAGGTGTTATGTTTGTTCATGATCTTTCTCAAAGAAGGACGAAGACAAGCTTGCAGAAGTGGGCTGCAGAGATTGCTGGTACTGGTACATTCTCTGCTCCTTTGGCATCTGCAGGTCCTGGTGGCCTTCCTGTACCATACATTGTTATTGGTAATAAAGCAGATATTGCTGCAAAAGAGGGTATACGAGGGAGCAGTGGCAATCTCGTTGATGCAGCTAGACAATGGGTTGAGAAGCAGGGATTACTTACATCAAGCGAAGAACTTCCTTTGACTGAGAGTTTCCCTGGCAGTGGAGGTCTTCTAGCAGTAAGTATAATTTGAAAATCTGGTGTTTATAGTAACACATGATAGCGCAGAATTATAGCTGCTACGTGACATTTGTTTATGAATTCTAGCAACTGATATTACATATAGGGGGAAAATGCAGCTCAAGCTCTTGGATCTACCAAGTGTTCAAAGGAAATTTTGTATTCTCCCTCTCAAGTGGTAGTTGATGAATAATTTATTTTCCTCAAATAGTATATGGAAGAACTTCCAGTTTCTCTGCTTAACCATGCTATTTATTCAAATACTGCTTAAGGTGTTTCTTAAATTCAATTTGTTAGTTTAATTTCGTTTTCGTAAATGAGTCTTGTGTTAATTGCAGCATCCTGCTGCAATTGTTTAAGATGGCAAACTATTTCCCTTTTCTTTTCCCATTGTCTAAAGGCATGATACCTTAAGTTTGGTATATTTTAGAAAAGGCTTAATAGCACAAAACGTCCCTACGTTTGACAGTTAGTGTGCAAAACATCCCAACGTTTCATTTTTTTGCATTTTCGCCATTATTTCAACATTTCAGTGTGGAAAACGTCCTTTTCATTATTTTTCAGTGTAAAATGACCAATATACTCTCAAATTTAAATAAAACAAAGAAAATGAAATGAAAAATAAAAAAATAAATTGTAATTATACTCCCAAACTTTTTAAAAAGTGCAAGTGGGTCCAAAAGTCTTATTAAAAGGCTTAAGCACAAAACATCCCTACGTTTGACACTTAATGCGGAAAACGTCCCTACGTTTCAAACATGTTTGTATTTGCTCAATAGCACAAAATGTCCCTACGTTTGACACTTATTGCGTACAACGTCCTTACGTTTCATTTGTTTTTACATTTTCGTCTTTATTTCAACGTTTCATTGTGGAAAAACGTCATTTTCACTATTTTCAATGTAAAATGACCAATATACCCTCATATTTAAATAAAACAAAAAAGGAAAATAAAAATAAAAATAAATTACAATTGTGCTCCCAAACTTTTTAAAAAGTGCAAATAAGTTCAAAAATCTTATTAAAACATTCAAATCATAGTCTTCTCCTCCTCCCTTAGCTTTATCATCCCTCCACCACCTAAACCACCATTCAAACCATCTCACCTCCCTCTACAATCCTGGGGCTGATAGTTGTGGCCAGTATTAACGGTTTGAATGGTGGGGTCTGGTGGTTTAGGTGGTGGAGGGAGGATAAAGTTGAGAGATGAGGAAAAGACTGATGGTTTGAATGTTTTAATAAGATTTTTGAACTCATTTGTACTTTTTAAAAAGTTTGGGAGCATAATTGTAATATATTTTTATTTTCCTTTTTTTGTTTTATTTAAATATGAGGGTATATTGGTCATTTTACATTGAAAAATAGTGAAAATGACGTTTTTCCGCAATGAAACATTGAAATAAGGACAAAAATGTAAAAAGAAATGAAATGTAAGGACGTTTTACGCAATAAGTATCAAATGTAGGGACATTTTGTGCTATTGAGCAAATACAAACATATTTGAAACGTAGGGACGTTTTCCGCATTAAGTGTCAAACGTAGGGACGTTTTGTGCTTAAACCTTTTAATAAGACTTTTGGACTCACTTGCACTTTTTAAAAAGTTTGGGAGTATAATTACAAGTTATTTTTTTATTTTTCATTTCATTTTCTTTGTTTTATTTAAATTTGAGGGTATATTGATCATTTTACACTGAAAAGTAGTGAAAGGGATGTTTTCCACACTGAAACGTTGAAATAGGGGCGAAAATGCAAACAAATGAAACGTTGGGATGTTTTGCACACTAACTGTCAAACGTATGGACGTTTTGTGCTAATTTCGTTTTCGTAAATGAGTCTTGTGTTAATTGCAGCATCCTGCTGCAATTGTTTAAGATGGCAAACTATTTCCCTTTTCTTTTCCCATTGTCTAAAGGCATGATACCTTAAGTTTGGTATATTTTAGAAAATCTTACTGGTTTTATGCTACACATACTTTAATAGTGTTCCTATGTTTCACTGCATTTATGCGTGTGTACGTGAAGAATGTCTCAGGTTTATTTTATTGTATAGCAGAAACTGCAAAGATGAATTTGCACAGTTGTTTACTAGCTAAAGATGATACGTCGCTATCTTATTTGTTCAACACAATTGACTTGACAATTTGTACGACTTTCGTTTTAAGCTTCATATTTATTTTTTGTCAGAAAAGATTGTTGGGGCATGGGATATTTGGCTTCTGTGCTTTATGTTCTGATGTTGGTAAGTTGAGGATTATATTGCCTTTTAAAATAAATAAATTTTGAATAGTTCCCGAAAGAAAAATAAACACTGAGCTTAATGAATTTCTTCATCTATCAAAATAAACTAATGTATCTGTAATTTCGTGGCTGTATTTTGCCAAAAATATGATTTTTATTTTATTTATTTATTTTTTTGACATTTGAATGTAGTTTCATGAATTCTTAGATGGATTAAGGAAAGCTGGGAAGTGATTTTTCAGATCAAATTTTTGGCAGATTATTTTTTTGACGAACTTGTTATGGGTAGCAATCAAACTTTATAGTCCAAGAATGATTGGGAAGTTTGGTGTATGTGTATCAACTTAAATTTTGGTTGAGCTTCAAGGAAAGGAAATCATAGTTCTAAACAAAGAGTGGTTGGAAACTAGTGCAATAGAATCAATTTTGTGCTTTGGTTTGTCAATTGATCTTTCCCACCTATTTATACTTCCTTTACTCTGGCAAAAAATTCAAGAAACCTCTATGAAGGGGAATATTACATCTATTGCTACTGCATTAATTTAGGAAATGATCAATTATAAGCTTCAATTAAGGATGTTCACCTCAATATTCTTTGTATCTTTACCAATGGAAAATTAACCTAGAATTAATTTTCGAATGATGCAGGCTGCCAAAGAAGCCAGATACGACAAAGAAGCGGTCATGAAATTTTTTCGAATGGTCTGTATGTTTTCCTTGTGCATCTAGCTTTTATTTATCTTGGAAACTCTCATCTAAATTGGTAGTACATTGTATAAAGTTGATCAGGAGGAGATACTTCTCAGATGAATTGCCTGGGGCAAGCCCGTGGTCGACAAAGGTCCATAGGCCACTGTCACAATCTTCTGAAATTTCGAGTGATGAGGACCAGATGTACAAGAGTTCAAGGTATGGCACATTTAACCTGCCTAGAGATCTTTTGTGATAGATTGATCTGCTGCATGAAACCTTTTGAATTATTCTAACACAGTATAAAGGAAAATGAAGGCCATATGTATGGCATGCATGTGGTTCTAGATCAAATTGCATCGGTTATTCTGCTCTACTTGCTAAATAATCTCTACTTATTTGATTGCTTTTCTTTTTCCATATGAATTGTTACACCAGGTATTTTTTGCTTGTCATGTATCAACACTTTTTACTTGCATATGAGTTGACATTTGATGCATGTCAATTTCCATCCGCGAAGGTTTTTGCGGCAAGTGGCAGTGTGTGGAAGAATTCACAGGAAATATCTTTCAAAATAAACTAAAATTCACAAAAGATAATCTGAAAGAATTAAGAATAAAAGCCCATGTCTGTGGTGAGCCCGCCAAAAAATGACGACAAGAAAAAAGAAGCCAACATGCAAAAAAAAAACTTTTTAATGTGTGTGCGTGTGGATGCCTGTGTTATCATAATTTATATCTTTTTGTTCACAAAAACACGTGCATGATGGACCTGTAAGATGTGAATTATGATCTTTTTGAAATTTCCTCTCGTCTAGATATCAAATATACACACGTGTCTATGCATGTATGTATGCAAAAACTACCTGAAGAAAAGGAGAAAAAGATTTGGATTGTTCGCCATAAATACATTTTAGATGGGGTTCTTATGAATAAAATATGCACTCCCAATTTTTTATAGCTTCCTTCCAAAATTACAAAAATAAATATTAAAAAAAAAGTAGCGTCTGTACATCCCTTTTCGTGTGTTGAATTCTGCAGAAGAAGAGTCCCAACTATGCAGTTTGTCTTTGTGCTCTGAATGCGTTTTGATCTTCAAGAAGAAGAAGTGTAGAACCATGAAGTTTATGAAAATTGTTCTCGGAGTTTTTTGTTATGTGAAGTTCATGTCATGTGCCGCCCTTTGTGGACTCATAAAGATACTGTTCCGAGCATCATGTTATCTGGTTAACTTGTTTCTCTTTCATTAATTGTAATTGTTACATCATCAGCACTTTGTTTTATGTCTGAAAGCTTGCATCATTCCAATTTTTTTGCTATATTTCTTACTGCACCATCTGCTGGTTACAGTTTGATTGACGACACATACAAGTATAATACGCTTCCTCCGCTACCTGCTCAGCGCAACCTGAACCCCCCTCCCACACTTTATCCACAGCAGCCCATGTCAACACCTGACTATTATAACATACCAAGAATTGCTTCGAGTGCCAACCAGGAAATCACCACTGTGAGATCAAAGCGTACAGATATTAATGTATGAAGCTCAATTGCTTTTCGATGGACTGAAATACCTTCAAGAGCAGTATGTTTTCCTTGGTGGAATATAGTAGTTAGTTACACTCGTTATTAGGCCAGAGAGAGACTTTCTGTTCACCATGTCTTATAATGTAATGGATTTGCTTGTTTATCACTGAATACACGTCAATTCTTTCTACTCATTTGATTTTCAATTTTTCTTCCTCTATTGAAATTCCTCGGCCTCTGAACTTTTAATTTGTGAGAAACTATATTCGTTAAGTGGATGGAAAAGTATATGAACTTAACTTTTGTTCTTTCTGTATATTCCTTTTAGATAACATTAAAATTAATAATTGTGTCCTCGAGATGGTGCAACACTGTCTAAGAGCATGCAAATGTCCTAATCTTGTACTCAGCCTTATCCTTCAAAAGTAGATTTTGGATGTAAACTCCACCTGTAAATGGAATTTTGCCAATATCTTCTTGTATCTTTGTTGGATGGTCATACATTTTTCAACATAGTAGTTTTTACAACATTTGCGGATGATGTACATATTAATGCATTTCAATGCAAACCAAATTTTCTCAAAAGCTACAAAAATTCAGGGACATAAGGCCAAATGAAACCATTTATAGATGAGATATCAGCTTGTGTCTTTGAACAAGAAACTAGTGGCAAAGTTAAATTTTGAAACTATCATCTGATGTTAATCCATAGACTTCCAATTTCAAATTTAGAATGCTATAACTAGCTGTGGTGCATGCTCAATTTTCTGAAGGAATTCATTGGCAACAATCGGGTATAGCGAAGTTCTCTCTTTCTGGGCAAGGCAGAATTACTTACCTTGAACTGGCCACTGTTTGAAATGCTGCTGATGCTTTTGTTTAATGCGCGAAGGATTCATAATTTTGTGAAAGAGAATTTAAGGCGAGGAACTTTACAGTTCAAGGGTGGAAGGGTGCAGTCGCAGATTTTCAGAATTTCCCAAGGGGACTAAAGTTCAGGGAAATGTTTGATGTTTGAGAGAGGGGATTTTCAATTCAGACTTGGATTTGCGGAAGCATCAGAGGAAAACTGCACGTGCATTGATAAATTATACTTGCATCCTGTAGACATAAAAAATAAAATAAATAAATAATGGGTTGGGTCAATTGAAATAATTAACCCAAGTGCAAATTACCCCATTCCCTACTTTTGGAGATCTGAATTCAAAAATCAGATTTCAAGTTTTATTTTTCACAAATCAGATATTTAATAAATAGATACAGGTTTTATTATATTTAATTAAATATTAATAATAATATTATACAAATTAATATATATACACCCCTCAACCCACCCCTCCCGTCCCCTAAATTACAATTTCAAACCTAAATCACGATTCACGCCTCTATCTCTCCCGGTCTCTCAATCCTGTCTCTCTCTCCGTCTCGCCGTACTCTCCTCTCCATCACCGGCAACGTGGAAGAGGCGGCGGGGTCGTAGTGGCTGGTTGCTGTTGGTGGCGCCGTTGAAGACTCGCAAGGCCGACCGACAGTTCTTCTTTCTCGTTCCAGTGACATGACGGATTTCTCGTTCCGACAGTTGCTGTTGGTGGCGTCAATCAACGACGATGTGGCCTCCTCACCACCTACGGAGCCCCTTCAACAACATGACGGATTCTTTGGATATCAGCAGCCGAAGCCCCCGCTTCGCCCGTCCGCGCCACAGATCCATTCTGGTGGTGGTGGTGGATCTGTGCGTTGCGGTGGTGGAGGTTATTATCTGAGTGGCGCTGCTTTTTTTTCTTGTTGGCGGTGCAGTGCAATGGTGGATGTCCGGATCTGAGTGGCGTTGCTTTTTTTCTTGTTGTGGGTGGTGGTAGAGGCGCCGTTGGTGTCTGCGGGATGGTAGGTTATGTGTTAGGTTTTGTTGTCGGCGACCGCGACGCTTGTGATGAGGTGCGGCAGTGTTGGCGAGGTTAGTTAGTGTGGTAGAGTGGTGGTGGTGGATCTGATGGGGTATGTTGGATCTGGCGGTGGTGGATGTGGTTGGCTTGGTGAGTTGCCGGCTGTGGAGGTTTCTGTGGTGGTTTGCGGCGTTGTGCGGTGGTGGTGCATAGTCTCTGTGGTGGTGGTGGTGGTGCTGGCGGTTGGGGTGGTTTTATTGAACTTGGCGGGTGGTTCTTGTGTCTGGTGATTGACTGTTTGGTTTTATTGAATTTGGCGGTGGTAGGGATGGTTTTACAGTGGTGCTGGTTGCTTTTACAGCGGTGTTGGTTACTGGATGTCACGGTGAGTTGGTGTGGGCGACTATGGCTGTGACCTGACCTGTGACTTGTGACCTGGGCTGTGAACTTGTGACGTGCGTTTTGACTTGGGTTGTGAACTTGTAACATGTGACTTCGGCGGTGGTGGGGCGATTTTGTAGTGGTGCTGCTTGTTGGATGTCACGGTGAGTTGGAGTTGGTGAGGTGGTGTTGTATAGTCTATGTGACCTATGCTGTGTCCTGAGCCATGTGCTGTGACTAATGTTGTGACTCGTTCTGTGACCATTTAATATAAACTTGTGACTATCAACAAATCTGTGACTGTCAACAAGAATCGGAGCCATGTGCAAAAATATTATGTGACATGTGCTGTGACCATTAGAAAATAACATGAGATTATGAACAAAAGTGTGAATATATTATGTGACCTGTGCCGTGACCATTTGAAAATAACTCGTGACTATTAATAAAAATGTGAAACATTAGCCTTATCATGTAATTAATCATTATAAAAAAATAATAATGTGTTGTGACTTGTGACCTGAGTTGTGACTTGTGACTAATGACTTGTGACCTCGATTGTGACCATCAATGGTCACCAAAACGTTCACCGGAATAGTCGTCGGAACGTTTGCCGGAATCGGAGTAATCGCCGGAATAGTCGTCAGAATCGGAGTAGTCGCCGGAATAATCACCGGAATGGTCGCCGGAATAGTCGTCGGAGGTGGAGGTGGAGGTGGAGGTGGAGGTGGGTTAATTAATTATATTATATATAATTATCTTTTTATATATTTATATATATAAATAAATATTTATATTTATATATATAAATAAATATGTGTATCTATAGGTCAAATATCTTATTTTTGAAATGTGAAAGTTGTTTTGTCATTTTTTTGAAATAGTGTAAAGTAAAGGTAGGATAAATGAATTTTTCCATTAACCCAATTACACTAAAACCTACTAAGCCCATAAGATTTTTTAAAAAGCCCACCCTACTTTTAATAAATCCATAATTATTCAATTATAATCAATTTAATTGAACTAATTTGGTGATTACCAAAATTGGCCACGGATTTCCCCTATAAATAGGGTCAATGGTTCACTTCAAAAGGGGGGTAAAAAGTGCAGAGAAAATCACGAAGTGCTGAAGAAATCTCCAAGCCGGAGCAAGAGAAGAAATTCTCTCAAATCCAAGTCCGACAAACACAAAGAAGATCAAAATATTCTTCAAATCAAACTCAAGAAGATCAAAGTCTTCTCCAAATCAAATCAAGTCAAGTCCAAGAAGATCAAAGTCTTCTCCAAATCAAATCAAATCCAAGCTCCGAAGTACAAATTCAAGCGCCAAAATTCAAGTGTCGAACAAGTCAAACTCTCGACAAATCAGATTCTCAACAAATCTCGAAGTCAAGGATTCAAGCCACGTGGCCCCTCGTCTTCAAACATCTAGATCATTAATCAGAGGATTAATTGCATATTTGCAATCGCAAGAAGATTCATATCCATTTGTATTGTATTTTCTTTAAAATACAATTTGTAAAGATTTTCGTATTTTAATATACGCGAAATCCATGGTACAAATTTCTTGGCACGCCCGGTGGGACTTTCTTGTCCTCTCATCTTTTGATCTCAAAATCTTCAACTTTCAACAACTACATCAACAATGGCAAACGAACAAGCAAAGCAAACCATGACTCATCTCGAAGAGACACTTGCTGAATTGTTCCGGGCGACCAGAGCTCGAACAAAAAGTGGGAGAACTCAACTGGTTCCACCACTAAAGAAGTTCTCCAACAAGGGCAGAATGAAAATTGGTTTCACAAAGCCAAACTCTCGTTCAACAGAAAAGACCAAGAGTTCGGCGAAAAATTCTCGTTCGAGCTCCATCTCTAGTGGCAGATCCTTGTCTGGGTCCCCTCATACTGCTTCTCTGCAAAGGTGGGGAGACTATAGTTCATCTGAAGAGTCACTTGAGCCAGTGATGGTCACGGAAACAACATCGGGCTCAGATGATCGAATCCAACAAATGGCTTTAGCCATTGAAAAACTAACAAAGTCACTAGAAGAGAAAGATGTACAGGTCGCTGCACTCATGCATAAGCTAGAGCTGCAAAATCTGGCGAAAGAAGATCAAGAAAGTCCAAGATCTTCCAAAGCTAAAGAATTGGAAGTCCAAGAACGCCAGCAGAAGCAAGACATACATGATCGAACAGTTGTTCAAAATGTTTTACGTGATACTACTCAACTCTCTGTTGGCTCTCTGTCTGTCCACCAACTACAGCATATGATTGCAGACACCATTCGTGCCCAGTATGGTGGTTCAACGCAATCTTCATTGGTGTATGCCAAGCCTTATAGCCGTTGAATTGACAAGATAAAGATGCCACTCGGCTACCAACCTCCAAAATTCCAGTGTTTTGATGGGAAGGGCAACCCGAAGCAACATGTTGCTCATTTCATTTCATTGAGACGTGTAATAATGCCGGTACTTACAATGATACTATGGTAAAACAGTTCGTGCGCTCCCTCAAGGGTGCTGCATTCGAATGGTATACCGACTTACAGGCTGTGTCAATTGATAGTTGGGATCAACTCGAAAGAGAATTCCTAACACATTTCTACAGCACCAGGCGGACTGTCAGCCTTCCGGAACTTGCTCGAACAAAGCAGAGCAAAGAAGAACCCGTTGTAGAGTACATTGAACGTTGGAGGAACCTTGTTCTCAATTGCAAGGAAAGAATAAGCGAAGCATCTTCCATTGACATGTGTGTGCAAGGCATGCATTGGGGATTACTCTACAATCTCCAAGCAAATATGCCTCACTCCTTCGAAGAGTTAGCGACACATGCCCATGATCTGGAGCTCCAAATTGCAAGACATGGGAGTTACTTGTCAAGTGATCCACGTGGCAAGTGGGACCCCAAGAAAGAGGTAAAGAAGGATGTCAAGACAGGTAAGCCCAAAGAGGTAATGGCAATTTCCACTGTCCCTGCAAAGATAGGATTCCAAGGGGCGAAATCAAACACAAGACTAAAACCAAAACTAGAGTTCAGACCGACCAAGGGACTGATCAAAGGCAGAGGTCAGGTGACTCTGAAGGAACTTGAAGAGAAGGAATACCCATTTTTAGATTCTGAAGTTCCTGGAATTCTGGATCAACTCCTCGAACAGAAGATAATCGAACTACCAGCTCCAAAGAGACCTGAGGAAGTTGGTAAGGTCGATCATCCTAAATACTGTAAATTTCATAGAATTATCAGTCACCCTGTGGAAAAATGTTTTGTGTTGAAAGATCTTATTGTTCGCCTGGATAAAGAAAATAAGATCAAACTTGAAACGGGGGAAAGCCCAACTGCTGACTGTTCAATGGTTTCGTTTGGATCGTTTGATCCGATCCCCATTGCAAAAAGGGAACATACACTTTTCCGTACATACGATGCCAGTAAATCTTCGGCTGAAGAGTTTGGACCACGACTTCCAGAAGGAGCCATTCCAGTGAAGTTTGAAGTAGACGGGGAAATTACTATCAGTTATGTCTACCCAGGAATGGATGGACCGCATGTACCTGATCGTCCAACCTTTTACGAAATTATGACAGATGACTTGGATGTTTGGGATTCTGATTCGGAGTTCGAAGACGAGATCGGTGATGGTTGTTCCACCTTCATAAGCAAGAAGGAGAAGTACCAAGTTTTAAACGAAACAGGTAAAATATCACCTTCTACATCTCTTGCAGGACAGAAACCGGGGGCATTGGGCGTGAAAGTTCAACCCAATAAGAAAACATCACTAGAAGAAAATCCGGAAGGATGGACCCTTGTGAAAAGACGCCATCAAACAATTTCACAACTTCCAAGTCCCAGTGACGAAAAACAGAAGCCAAGAAGCAACCAAAGAGGAAGGCCTAAAGCTAGGCCAAAAGTCTCTACTAAATCAACGGGAGTAGAAGTCGCTTCACGTGCTCCTCCTAGGTTACCGACCCTAGGTGATTATCTTCCCAAGGGCTTCTTCAACAATGAATGCTTTACTTCCAATGTTATTAATGTAGACGGGAAAGGCGAATCAAGGGAAGGATCGAAAGAGGATTCAAAACAGAAGGGAACCATCTCGCGACTCAATAATATTCCTTCCAATACAAGTTTAGCAGAGTCTCTTAAGCTTCCTTTCGACGATCGAATAGCTCTAATCGCAGCGTTGATAGATCCGGAGGAATACGAAGGCAAAGTCTTAGAGCATATTGGATCTACAACCCGACAAGACTATATGGCCACCATCACATTTGACGATGAAGATTTGCAACTGGGCTCTCGTTTACACAACAGACCACTCTACGTTAGTGGTCATATTCGGGAATGCAAGATCCATCGCATAATGATTGATTGTGGATCTGCTGTGAACATCATGCCAGTCAAGACGATGAAGGAGATTGGGATTAATGTTGGTGATCTGTCCAAAAGCAAGATCATGATTCAAGGATTCAACCAGAAAGGTCAGCGAGCCATCGGCATGATTCGTTTGAAGCTGCAAATAGAGGAGTTAATTTCCTCGGTTCTCTTCCATGTCATCGACGCTAAAACGTCATACGAGTTACTCCTTGAACGTGTTTGGCTGTATGAAACTGGAGTAGTACCTTCAACCTGGCATCAGTGCTTCAAGTATAGTCGAGACGGAGAAGTCAAGTGCGTGGTAGCTGAGTCCAAACCCTTCCTCGAAGAAGAATCCCATTTTGCTGATGCGAAATTTTATGGAGGAGACGAAGAGATAATTCTGCAGGATTGACCATGTCCGGATTTAAGATTAAAAGAAATGCAAACGATAATGATACATCAAGTTCTCCTCAGTCTCATCAGCTCGTTAAAGGTAAATCAAGATTTACGCTTAAAGGATTCCCTAAAGGTAACAAACCTCAAACAGAATCAATTGACATTGAGGTATTGAGAAAAGAGCTAACTCTTCCAATACCTAACATTCCGAAATTGGTCCTACCTCATCAATTCATGGGAGTCTCGGGAGAATGCAAATCATCGTCGGAGGCGTCGACATCTGTTCCAGACATATCAAAGCTTAGTATTGCTAGCTCATCCAAACAAGACAAGACTAGAGCCAATGAACCAAAACAGACTTTCAAAGGATGTTATAATCCTCAAGCCAAAAAGCTATTTGAGAATGCCGGGTTTAGGAAAGGAGAGCCTCGTAAATTAGGTGATCTCGATGCTGTTCTTTCAGATGGGCGTGTCCCTTCTCATTTTGACGGAACCCTCGTGTCACAACCCAGGTATGGCTTGGGATACGATCCAAATCCACCAAGAAAGATTAAGGTCAAAAAGGTTTCCTCGAACCCAATCATGATTCAAATTTACGAGGTTACAGAAGAGAAACCTGAACAATCGAAAATTTCGATGTTCGATCGAATTGAAAGTGAGAATGCCAGAGTTTCAGTTTTTAAAAGGTTAAAACATAAATCATCCCCAACAGTTAATGTAAGAGTTAAAGCTTCCGTCTTCCAAAGGTTAAGTGAAGTTCCTTCTCCTTCTTCTACCCAAGCTGGCGATGACACACAAGTTCCTCAGAAATCATTCCAAAGGCAAACTGCCTTTTCTCGACTTGGAACTAAAACTTCTGAGCTGAGACCAAAGCCTCAACGATCAAGGAGAAGACAAAAATATCAAAAGGGCTACCCTTCTCTAAGCAATAATGGGGATGAAGAAGAAACATCTGTTAATCACATAGCTTTTGAAGAGCCTCCCGAACATGAGTTTGAAAACTCTACCACGACAGATGAACTTGAGTCAGCCCCACCTACGTTTGAAGAAGGGGGACAAGCTACGGTAGATGACTTGAAGCAATTGAACTTGGGAACTGAAGAAGACCCAAGACCAGTGTTTGTAAGTGCTCTCCTCAATCAAAAAGAGGAATCAGAATACGTCTGCTTGCTTCAAGAATACAAAGACGTGTTTGCATGGTCTTACAAAGAAATGCCAAGGTTAGATCTGAGGGTTGCAGTACATCATCTTGCAGTGAGGCATGGAGTTCGACCGATCAAGCAACTTCAAAGGAGATTTCGACCAGAATTGGTTCCTCAGATTGAAACAGAAGTCAACAAACTGATTGAAGCTGGATTCGTACGTGAAGTCAAATACCCAACTTGGATCGCGAATATTGTCCCCGTCAAAAAGAAAAATGGACAATTACGAGTCTGTGTTGACTTTCGTGATCTGAATCAGGCATGTCCCAAAGATGACTTTCCGCTTCCAATAATAGAGTTGATGGTGGACGCAACTACCGGGTATGAAATCTTATCTTTCATGGACGGCTTTTCTGGATACAACCAAATACGCATGAATCCGAAAGATGAGGAACTCACAGCATTTCGTACCCCTAAGGGCATTTATTGTTATAAAGTTATGCCGTTTGGGTTGAAGAACGCGGGGGCAACCTACCAACGGGCAATGCAAAGGATCTTCGATGACATGCTGCATAAGAACGTAGAATGTTATGTAGATGACCTCGTTGTTAAAACAAAGAAACGAGATGATCACCTACAAGATCTACGGGATGTTTTTGAAAGGCTCCGACGACATCAATTAAAGATGAATCCACTAAAGTGCGCATTTGGTGTCACATCTGGGAAATTTCTTGGCTTCATTGTTCGACATAGGGGCATTGAAATTGACCAATCAAAAATTGAAGCTATAATCAACATGCCGAACCAAGAAATGTGCATGAGGTGAAAAGCCTCCAAGGAAAACTAGCATACATTCGGAGATTTATCTCTAACCTTGCCGGACGTTGCCATCCATTCAACAAATTAGTGAAGAAAGATGTATCATTTGAATGGGATGATGCTTGTCGAAGTGCTTTCCAAAGCATTAAGCAATATTTGTCTCGTCCACCAGTACTTGCAGCTCCGGTCCCAGGGAAACCATTAACCCTTTATGTTGCAGCGCAAGAATATTCTCTAGGAGCACTTCTTGTCCAAGCCAATGATGAAGGAAAGGAGAATGCACTCTACTACTTGAGCCGGACACTGGTAGGTGCCGAGATGAAGTATTCGCCTATTGAGAAAATATGCCTCGCATTAATCTTCGCGACTAAGAAATTGAGACATTATATGATATCACACACGATCAGTCTTGTTTCAAAGATTGATCCTTTAAGGTACATAATGTCTAGACCAATTCTCTGTGGAAGAATTGGAAAATGGGCATTGTTGTTGTCTGAGTTCGACATCAAGTTCATTCCCCAGAAGGCCATCAAAGGACAAGCTTTGGCAGATTTCCTGGCTGACCATCCAATTCCAGTGGAATGGGAACTGCAAGAAGACTTCCCAGATGAAGAAGTTTTATTTACTGAAATCATACCATCATGGAGGCTATACTTCGATGGGGCAGCCCGAAGTTATGGTGCAGGAGCAGGAGTTATCTTTATCACTCCATATGATCTTGTCATACCGTACTCGTTTACTTTAACGGAGAAATGTTCAAACAATTTAGCAGAGTATCAAGCCCTTATCATTGGCTTAGAAACAGCTATAGATATGGGTATTCATCAGCTAGAAGTTTTCGGGGACTCTAAATTGATAATCAACCAACTCTTAGCTGAGTACGAAGTCCGTAATTCTGGCTTGAAGCCATATCATGAATATGCATCAACACTTGTGGAGCGATTTGATTTGTTAAAAATCAAATTCGTACTTAGGGCTGAAAATAGGGAAGCCGATGCCTTAGCTAATTTGGCCGATGTTCTAGCCAGGTCAGATGAAGATTTTCCTCACTCCGTATCAATTGCTCAAAGGTTGGTACTTCCGTCCCTGCTACCCAGTGATATGGAAGAAAACAACAGCGTTGAAGTGATCGAAGATGAAGAAAAAGAAGATTGGAGACAGCCAATTATTGATTTTCTTCAACATCAAAAGCTACCAGACAATCCACGACGAAAAACTGAAATCAAGAGGCGGGCACCCCGCTTTGTCTTTTATAAAGGAACACTCTATCGACGATCATTCGATGGTATTTTCCTCCGATGTCTAAGTAATGATGAAGCAACACATGTCGTGGAAGAAGCCCACTCTGGAATCTGTGGTGCTCATCAGTCTGGACCCAAACTCCATTTTCGAATAAAGAGGATGGGGTACTACTGGCCGACTATGGTACAAGACTCCATGGATTATGCAAAGAAGTGTGAAGCTTGCCAAGTTCATGCAAACTTCATTCATCAACCTCCGGAACCATTACATCCGACAGTAGCTTCTTGGCCGTTCGACGCATGGGGTCTCGATGTAGTTGGACCCATAACTCCGAAGTCTTCAGCCGGACATTCATACATCCTTGCTGGAACCGACTTCTTCTCTAAGTGGGCTGAGGCCATACTATTGAAAGAAGTAAAGAAAGAAAATGTTGCAGATTTCATTCGTATCCAAATCATTTATCGGTACGGGATCCCACGATACATCATCACTGACAATGGGAAGCCCTTCCGCAATAGCCATATAAACAATTTATGTTCAAAATTTGGATTCAAACAGTACAACTCATCCATGTACAATGCAGCGACTAATGGGTTAGCGGAGGCGTTCAACAAAACTCTATGCATTCTATTGAAAAAGGTTGTCTCCAAATCAAAAAGAGACTGGCATGAAAGAATCGGTGAAGTCTTATGGGCTTATCGAACCACCTATCGAACTCCAACACAAGCCACTCCTTATGCCTTAGTGTATGGAGTGGAAGCTGTACTTCCTTTTCAGTGTCAAATTCCGTCACTTCGAATTGCTGTCCAAGAAGGTTTAACGACAGAAGAAAATGCCATTCTTCGATTGGAGGAGCTAGAAGCT